>RXPK01000966.1:0-161052 GCA_004143645.1 Protaetia brevitarsis | reverse complement strand
AGCCTCGGATAGTCGACCGTTCAATCTCTACACTAGGGGAACGTGGTAGAGTAGCATCTACCCCTAATCTAAGTTAATTTCGTCGCTTAAATGGTATTATCGCTAGCCACCCTTACGTTGGAGTCCGTTGCCGGTCGTGATGTGTGTTTGGAGTCGATCTTCGAAAACGGTTCGGGACAGATAGGATAGTTGCAATGGGGTAAGTTGCCTAACGGAAATAGGGGTATATGTATGTGTGTTATTGTGTAGTTGGGGGGGGAGGGGTGGCGAGCGAAATAGCTCGGAGAAAGTGGCCGGGGTTGTATCGCGTTTGTGGGAAATTGAATTCGGTAAATTCGGATGCGTGTAATCTGGCCATTTCTGCAGGGATTTATGACCCGATATTAATAGAAAATCCCCCTCGTTTTATTTGAATGGTAACGCGAAGGGGATGATCCGTTTTATGCTCTTTGGATTGATGAAATGAAATTTACTTCATTGTTGCAGATCAAGCTGACAACACAAATATCTTGGTTAGGTATTTGTATTTTGCTTTGTGTATAATTTATCACTGGAAAATAAAGTTTATATATGATAGTCAGAACAATAGAACAGTATTTTCGCAGAAAACAATAAATAATACCGGTGTACTACAAGGGTCAGTGCTAGGTCCCCTATTATTTTTAATATTTGCAAATGATCTTTATCATAATTTCAATAAAAGTGAGGTCTGTCAATTTGCCGATGATACTTCAACTGTTTTTTCAGGGGAAGTATTATCTGAACTATCTGCAAAAGGTACTGACTGTGCCAATTCAATGCTAAGGTGGACGCAACAGAACTGTTTAAGGGGAGGTTTACATGTATTTGACTGGAAAAATCGATTTTTGGTTTTTTGCATTTTTTGAAACCTCCAAATATATAACATACATGGTTAAAGCGGTTTCGTAATATTCGCATTGTTTAAGCCTCTACGGCTTATTAAAAGAGCCGGTGTACCGAACACAAACGGAGCAAATTAGATGTAATACTATATTCGACTCGGGGCTGCTCTGGTCGAAATATCATACTTATTGTTTGTTAGTGTATGTATAGTTGTCTTTAATGATTAGAAATGCCACTGTAGTCGGGATCACAAATAAACGACAGAGTAGCTATTTATATTACAATAATATGAAGCAATTAGATCCGAAATAAAACGCACATTTGAAGAAACTGATCTAACAATATTTCTTTTACTTAAAACACGCTTTCCACGCTTTAGAAAACTACTTACCATAAAATGTATCAATTTATTGCAGATGCACTTACTTACACTAAATTTCTTATAAAAGCTGGCTAGAATATGATGGCAAAGATAACCGCACTACGGATCATCAGAGTAGCACAGGAAAAATGGAAGTCGATGCGATGCCTTAAAAGAAATTTTCGCACGATTTCGGATAGGCGACTGAGATAAGACAACTTTTTAAGCAATTTGTGATTTTTAGCCGTACTAAGATGTTACTGTTCAAGAAAAAAAGAGAATGTGTTGGAGATGTACAAAAAAGAATGAGTGGACTTTGAAGAAAGGCGCTGGTAAACTGACTGACAAAGTTATTGATAATTTAACAATAGTTACTGTGGACTAGCAATTACACAACATCCAGATTCTGCATAAAAAATGAAGGCAGCTATTTGGACTACATTTCATTATAAATGTTCAACCGACGCGGATCCACGACACATTTATTGTCCAAAAGGTGTAGACAACCTGTGTAAGTGGCGCGTTGCAGAAGCCAAGGTTGAGCTTGCTTCATTCATACGTGACCCTTTTGCAAAAAAAAAAAACAAGATGCTATTAGGCGGATTTATGATTTTTTTTCTAGAGTGATTTCTTGCAAAGATGCATTGGAAAAAATTGTCAAAACTGAAACGACTCGTTTAGTTCATGTGTGTAGAAACTAGCTTCAAAAGATTTGCACTGCGACCCATAAACAATTCAACTTGCTACCTACATTGCCGCAAATTTATTCAATGAAGGTTACTTTTCTGTATTACAAATAATGAATGCGGTGGGAATTGCAGTAGGACTTGATGCCAAAAATTTCGTCATCAATTCTGATCGTCAGCGCATACAACGAGCAGAGCAGAGCATGTCCAGCGCTGCAAAACTTGCTGTGCTGTCTAAAGGGAAGCAACAAATTTTGCAAATGCAGAAGTATGAAGAAAAGAAGGATTAATGTATAGTACTGGAATAGCTGACTAAGTGTATGTTGAACTATTTGTAAAAATTTTTGCTGAAAACCTTTGAACGCGTTTTTCTCGAAACATTGATTTTTAAATCTGCGTAAGTCTAGTTCTTCAAATGTTCAATATATCAACTTAATTCTTTTGTTTTCTTAATGTAAACCGTTTATTGGAGGTTATATCTATAATATACTAAAAATTGCAATATTCCACATTTTTATATCCACATACACACAAAAAAGAAATAGAAAATAATCAAATCAAAGTCCAGGTATCTGCCACATTGTTTGCTTTCGACTTATTTGTGTTAAATTTAGGTATAACTCCAACAATTTAATATATTTCTAACTTTCCTTTTTATTTTAAATTTCGGATCACTTTTGCGTATGCTAGAGTTACGCAGTTTGACCGTGTTTTCTGTGCACATTGCTACCTAGATACAAATAGCGAACGTTATAGTGGTCTTGTCATTAAAAAAAATTATTTTTTTAATGTTCAAGTTTTAATATATTTATTAAGAAAAAGCCGTATTTTGTATATCTTTTCCTTTCTCTGAAAAAAAACAGCTCAAAGTTTTTGGACTTTTCCGATATATATATGTAAACCTCCCCTTAATATTGAATGTTGAGAAAACAAACTTGATTGTTTATGACTGTCACAAACGCAGCGATTCTTCGCTACTTCTGCGTATGAATGGACTGCGGTGCCGGAGTGTGCTACTACAAAAATTTCTGGATGCGGGGTGATAAGAAACTTATCATGGCTGAACAAATAGATTATATTTGTAGGTCGGTCGCATCATCTATATTTACCATTCGGGTACTTAAATCTAATGTGACAACCGAGGTATTTATTACTTATTATAAATCATGCATCGAATCACGGCTGAGATATGGGATAATGGTATGGGGTAGATTACTAAAGTTTAAAAGATTGTTTACTCTTCAAAAAAAAAGGCTCTGCGCGCTATTTTCAACCTGAGTAGCAGGGAATCATGTATTAGGAACATTTCAGGAGTAATGGTTTTCTGCCGTTGGCTTGTTTGTATATCTGTGAATGTGCTATATATACACACAGAAATTTAACTGATTTTGCTGCAAATGGCCATTTCAATTCGGCATACGCTATGCAAGGTATCGGTAACCTTAGTATACCGTCACATAACACGGCACAGTTTGAGCGGTCTCCCCTTTATAATAATATGAAAATTTATAATAATCTACCACCGGAACTTGTGGCTCGCGCACAGCACCCTAACTTTTAAAAAAAGGTTAAAAACGTACCTGTGCTAAAGTGCTATTACAGCATAAATGAATGCTTTATGAACTAATAATTTGTGTACTATTTTTATTATTATATTATTATGTTTGATTTTTATTGTATGGACAAGGCACATATTTGCTTTTGCAAATCCGCATGCCAAATAAATTATTATTATTATTATTATGTATATATATATATGCTATGGAAACAGATGTATGGAATATAATATAGGGTCATTTAAAACGGGTTTCAAAGCCAAATAAAAAGTAATAAAAGTGTAGTCATAGTCTTATGCATAATATCAATTTTATTTTATATGTTGATTCAAGCTTAACTGGTATATATTTTTTTATTGTATTTTGTTACGGGAGATTTTTGATTCTTCGGGATGTTTATTCGGTAACTCATTCTGTATTCCCCACAAACTAGAGAAATAACAGCATCTTAATATCAGTTACTGGTTATCTATTTGAATCCGATGTTGGTTTACCTGACAGCGATAACAATCGAAGACAGATGACTGTTACTTTCAATTTAAATGTTCATTCTGCCTGTGGCCACGAAAGACGACGGTTGTTAGTGAACTTCTATAACAATTTTTACGCCACAGTCAGAAATATAAAAGTTCCACAAAGTGTTTACCTAAAAAGTATCGATATGTCACCTGATTAATATAAATCGATACCTCTCACCTGAATAATCGTCAAGATTTTCCTATAAAATTTCCTGAGAAGAATCCCGGACAGAATACCATTACATGATTTGACCGTTATTGGAGGCTCCCGAATCAAACGTCCAACGTGACCAGAGATTTACTTGCCACACCTGTAGTTAGAGCTGTCCATTTTCGCATCGAAGCTATTTCATCAAGTATATCCCACCTAAAAAAGAAAATAATTAATAATAATAATAATAATAATAATAATAATAATAATAATAATAATAATAATAACTTTATTTCACTGTAAGCAATAAGTACAAGAAAACGTCAACAGCAGCAAAGAAACAAAACTAACAGAGCTAAATAGTTAGGGCCGAACAGCAGCCAATTAATTATATAACTTATAACTTTGACAGAAATTCATAGTAATCATTAACACGATAACAATTTATGTTTAAAAGTAAGTTTTAACACGATTTTTAAATCTACCAAATTGTGTTATTGCTTTTATATCATTTGGTAGAACATTGAAAAGCTTACAACCGACAAATTGGACACTTTTTGAAAGATTGATTTTTTATGTGAAGGAGGAAGTAAATAACAGAAAGATCTTGTACCGTACTCGTGGTTAGTATGAGTTTTAAAATCCTCTATATTTTTATACACAAAGCTCAATACTTCAAGGATGTAAATATCATAAAAGGTGAGATATCTTTCATTCCTAAAAATAGGCCTACATGAGTCTCTAGGTTTCAAATGGTACAAAATACGTAGAGCACGTTTTTGCAGAATAAAAATCCTTTGGGCACTGCTGGAAGAGCCCCAGTAAAGCACCCCATATCTAAGTCTAGAAAAAACTCAGCATAGTTATATAGAACGCAGAATACTTAAACTGCAACTTTGTTTTAAATGGTATAAGGCATAACACATTCGTGATAGTTGACTGCAGATATAATCAACAAGTTTCAATTCAATGTTAACCAGTAAATTAGATTTTTGGAATTTATATTCACGATACGTTAATTTTGGGGTTAACTTCGTAAGAACCGCCATTATTTTAGTTATTTTAAGAATTGTCAATATTTAAAGGTTGGGCTATAAAGACACATGCTTTAAAGCTTTAATATTCCATTGTTTCATCAACATTTAAAGCTTAAACAAACAACAACCAAAATATATAACTGTATGTGAAAAATCTTCCAGAGATTTTTCACATACAGAATCACCCCAATTTTCCTTTCAACAGATCCCAATGTCTAACTTAAATGTTTTATCATTGAAAAGCAGATTCCCTTTTTGAACACCCACTTTCTCCGAGCGCACAATTCCTCTAGACGTTCAGTTGATTCACCAGAGACATCTTGCGAACCGCGAGTCAGGTGCACGATTTTATATTTAGCCAATCCAGTCACCTGAGAGTCACTTAGGCACTACCGTCATTCCTCACTAACGCGGCAAGTCGTTCATCAACTCCACTATACTAATCCAGCGCCGCTGCACGTAAATAGTTTTCCGAATTTAGATCTTCTAAAACGGGTAGCAGAGTAAAACAGTATCATCGCCTTAACTGAATCAACAAAAACGCCTCTTCCACGCCACCGCGCCTTTCCAATATGCAAACTAGGTGGCGCCATTCAGAAAGGAGCAAATCACTCGTGGGATATCAACGATATGGATGAGTGTTGTCGGTAGTTACTTAGCGTCTCGCTGTTTTATCTTTAATTTTATTGCGTTAATGGCACGAGCGGAGCGCTTGTGAAAGCAGGAAGGAATGAGATGACGTGTTTAGGATCGAATTCGGTTCAAAGAGCTGTCTTGAGGAATCTGCTGCTGATTCCTTTACGGTATCGGCGCGTGGGTTGTGGGAGGTGTGGAAATAAAATTAATTGTATAGGAAGTAGTCGCGCAGACAGGCAGTAGTTTGCGATATAGATAGGTATACAGGATGTTCAGCTAGAAATGAGATAGACCAATCTATCGTTAACGAATAAAGAGTAATTTGCGCAGGAGTAATTTGTAATTTTAACTAAAAGTTAGGATAGCAGAGCAATTTGTTTCCCTAACTTTTCGTTTTTGCAAATAATATTAATGTAATATCTTTATTTCCCTTCTAACATTCATTAACATGATTAGCAAAGTCTAAATTATCATCAAGTAAAACACCTAGATTTTGAACTTACTACTTTTTAACGGAATATTTTTACCATCACTTGGCAATTTTCACCTTAGAAGGATACACCAAATCACTTATAGCGTTTTAAAGAGCAAATAGGATTAGGTCAGTTTTTGCAGAACTCAAGTACAAAGAATGTTTTCTAGATGCATAAGAACAAGCATTATCAATCTCCTGAATAGGGAATTAGTAATATAGCTGTGTATCGTCAGCGTAAAAATGGTACTTACATAAATTGTATATAGAAGGGGACCTAAAATAGACCCTTTCGGGACACCGGATCTTAGGGGCAAGTACGAAGAAATTTGATTATCAATAAGAACACAATGAGTTCGTCCAATAAGGTAAATATGCAACAAGCTGGACAAAAGTAGGCCCCAAGCCAAAGTAGGACAATATTACCGACATTAAGTAATGCTTAATAATGTCGAAGGCCTTTGAGAAATCAAGCAAACCTAAAAGGATATGGTTACCTTTATCAATTGCCTTAATGATGTCATCCACAACACACATCAATGCATTATTACAGCTGTATTGTTTCCTAATCCATATTTGTCCAGTTTGAGGCAAAATGTCGTGTAATAAAAGATATTTTATTACACATACATTTTTTAATTGACGCTCAATTATTTTCTCGATGACCTTCGATAAGGCGGAAAGCATACTTATCGTCGCAGTGACCAAGATTTGACTGAAATCACTCCTATATATACTATGTTTCATGAATAGATCAAGTGATAAGAACAACCGACGGTTTGCAAAGGAATTAATCACAACACAAAAATTGCGAAAAGTTGTTTTTGAGGAATATGCAGGAAGGTATGCAAACCTTTTAAATTCACGCATTTATATTCGAGATATGTTGGTGTTCGTATAGAATTATGTGTTTAAAATTTAAAGCAATTAATACGAATAGGTCTTAATGAAAACTTCATAATTTAACACGTACTTTAAAGTAAACACAACATAACCAAGAAACCATCAAATCTCACCTGATAATAACTTTTCATCTAATATGAATTTTCTATAATATCCAGCATAGTACTAAACAAAACTTGAAACATTTATTGACAGAGCGGGCAGGGACGTTGTCCAGCGAATGAGAAAATCGCAAGTTTTCTATTGGTAAGTTGTAACATCTTAAAGACAATTTGAAAATTACAATTTTCTTGATTGATGAAAACTAAAAGCTGTATTATTTCATGTATCCGTAATAATATAACATTAGAATTGAACATGTTAAGTCAGTTTTCCCGTAATTTTTTAATTGATCCAGCCCTATTATGTATTATTACATATGATTTACAAGACACGTATAGCAACACTCATTTTATTAAAGTTTTGTAAAGACAGTTGTTACAAACAATAGAGTAATATTTATTGAAATACTTGTGATTCGGTGTCAATATGCCATGTTAATTATTAATTTATGATGGCAAACAATTATGTTCATTTGTATCTTATCCAGAAATAAATTAAAATCTAATTAATATAATACCTCAAATATTTTAAACATTCACGGGAGTACGCAACTCATGGAAGGCATCTGTCTTGTGACAAAACAATTAAACCAACATCCGAATGAAATCTCTAAGTATTTAAAAATATCTATGTTAAACCATATCAAAAATCGAATACCAACTTATATTTTAAGCAATAGAAACAATAAGAATCACCAAGGGTTTGACGTTGTGTTTGAATAAGATTTTCCCTATATGGTGGTAACACCTTGGATGTAGGTTACTAATTCTCTGGTCACCGCAAGACTTAACCTCTCGAGAGTGCATTAGCGTATGCATAACTGGGGCTACAAGAACCTTCCCAACAGCAACTATCGTGATAGTATTGGACCTTACCCCTCTCCACATTGTGGTAGAGGGCATAGCAAAAAGAACCACACTCAGAATAATCAAGGATGGAACGAAGGCTTCAATCTCCTCACGGTGATCAAACCTGAACGACATGCCAAAAAAAATTAGCTTTGTGAAAGAATTTACCACAAAGATTAGTTACAAGAACGAGTGGGAAAACACCATCTTGAAATTGAATAGAAATGCCATCAAATAATATAATGATGGCTCCAAAATGGCAAAGGAATATGATGAAAAGCCAGCTGCAAAACAGCAAGAGTAAGGGACACATTAGGTCTCTTAAGTTGCAGTGTAAAGTAGAAAGTTTCAAGTCAATAGGAGTCCTGAAGATGTTTCTTGAGATTGAAGGCGAAACGTAGACGACTGTGGAAGTCTACGTGTAAGTTTGATCGTGTAATTACCTAAGATTGGCATATCTATCAGAGCTATATACATATGTTGTGCAGTAGTAATTTTTTTTCTTCAAGCAATATTTTCAAGATAAGCTCCCCACTCCTTCTGGTGACAAACAAACTATAACAATCATTATAACCGTGATTAGTTGAAGCTATTGTTCCATAAACACCGCCATCTCCCCCTTTTATACCTTTCTTAACTCGTAAAAGGCTTTATGCAGAAGTAAAATGAATGTTAGCTTAGCGTAAGGTGATGACAACATATACGAGAGAGCCTTTCTCTTCCATTTCGCCTTTCATCTTTGTACAGTGCGTTTGGATTGTGACATATTAGAGCCAGTTCTCCCCTCCTCCCCCCCATTCCTTCTCCAGCGCCCTTATCTTCATCTCGCTCGCATCGGCCACCATCTCGACGCGATTTCAGACGCCGAAATTTAATGGAGCGTAAGACGATTTCCCTCGAGGATTTCCCTCCCGACAGGATAATATTATCATCTACAGTATTCGCAGAATATGCCTCCGGTGGCAGATGCACTAGTGCAGCAGCTGTTATACCTAATGACCTTTGACAATGTTCGACGATGAACTTTGACGATAATGGTTGCAAAAATTGCATATTCCCGTCATGCGATTGTTTTTACCCCAAGGTAGAGTAATTTAACCCTAGGGCGGAAGAGGTCTCTTTCAAATCCAAACTGCGCATCTCGCTTAAGAAAATTAGTAAGGTTATCAAAACGTAATTTACATTTATGGTAAAAGACGAGGCGGTGCAATGTGTTTGGTATACAGTGGTAGAACAAAGATATTCAAGATGATTAATAATAATAATAATAATATTGTATGTATTTGTAATTTCACCATTACAGAATTTGTCACATAATATATTTACATATATAAACATTAGTCAATAAAAGTGTATAAATAAAATTAATAAATAAGTAAAAGTTAAAAGCAATAAATGTAAAAGACAAACAATGACAAAAAAGCAGACAAACAAAACAGGAAATACAGGTATATAGAAAAATGAGCAGAATGAGGAAATGACTAGAATTGGCATTCTTCCACTGTGTAGTATTCTCTGTCGATTAAGATTTTCTTTATGTGGGTCTTGAAGCTGATAGTTGTTAGTAGTTTCATTTCCTGTGGTAAGCGGTTATATAATTTCGAGCCCCAGTAGTCGATCGATTTTTGGGAACGATCCAATCTGTGGTATGGGACTCTTATGTCGTTCCTTCGACGAGTGTTGTGTGGGTGATATTCGCCATTAAGGTAGAATAAGTTTTTATTATTGTGTACGTGGGTGACAGCTGCCAAAATGTACATCGATGGCAAGGTAAGTATGTTTTCTTTCTTGAAGTAACCTCGAAAGCTTCCATTGCGTTGTAGACTGCATAAGATTCTGATTGCCTTTTTCTGTAGGATAAATAACTTCTGTACGTCCGCTGACATTCCCCAGAAAAGTATACCATATCCAAGGATAGTGTGAAAGTAGTGGAAATACGCAGACCTTGCAGCCTCATTAGTTGCTATGTGTTTAATTCTCCCTATAGCGTACAGCGCAAATGATAATCGGCTGGATAAAATTTCAATATGTCGATTCCACCTTAGTTGAGAGTCTATTATGATGCCCAAAAACTTGATTTCCGATTGGATACCGTTGGCTGCACGAAGTGTTAACATTTTTGTTTTGTCTGGATTGACTTTTAATTTATTTGCAGCAAACCAATCATTCACAGATCTCATTGCTTCTGCATAATTTTTCTGAAGGACCTCGGGATCATCAGCACTTACCAACATTGATGTATCATCAGTATAAAGGCTGATTTTACCTTCATTAAAACTGGCTGTTAAATCATTTATATAAATAATAAATAGCAATGGCCCAAGTATCGATCCTTGTACCTAACCCAACCCCGTACTTGATGCCAACAACATCAGATTTCAGGTTATTCCATTCGGTAAGTTGTGTTCTGTTATTAAGATATGATTTTATGAGGAGCTGAGGTGTTTCTTACACCGTGGAACTCCAACTTGTTTAATAGGATGTCGTGGCGTGATTATAGATGGCGCTCAAAAAATGACGTAGTATTTTAGAATAGCATTTTTCTTAATTCTTGTGTTGTATATCCATACATTTCTAGTCTTCACATGAACATGCGGTCCTTGAACATTATTTGAGAGCATATCTCAAAAGGTGAAAGTTTTGTCACCATTCAAATCCCTCAATAATGAATCCGATAAGAAGGTAATTCCCTCATCCCAGATTCTTCAACGTCATTCCAACATGTTTCTTTAGTATTTTTTGCCAATATCACTAAAACTGTGGAGGAAGGATTTTTTCCCGCATCTAGACTAAATCTTGAGATCACACATGTTTTCCAGCTGATTGATATAAAAAAAATGCGCAATATGTCAAGTTTTAAATTACAAAAAACGCCAAAAAAAAAATCCCATTGTCCTATATTTTTCTAACTCTCCCAACGATGCAAACATAGCAACTATTGTACTATTAAAATTTAGTAGATCCCTCTCAGCTTGGCTGTTATCCAACAGAGAATTACTCACTCCAGTAAAATTGTGGTCAGGGACGCATCGACTACACGGTTAACGCTTAAGTCACGTCTATCTATTGTTTCGTCGAAAAACAAACCGTATTAACTCGACCTGGTCATTTGCCAAAGATCCTTCCCGATAAAAAAGCGCAGGGCCGAAGGTGTGTGTGTTTGTGTGTGTAAGTCTGTCCAAGTGTGTTTTTTTTCCTGCAACGACGCCCATGTCAGATTGCGCGGGTCAGATTACGAGATTATTGCCAAACAAACGAAGTCTTTCCCTGTAGACCCGGTTTAGCAAACACGAGGCACCCGTGCGAGAAAGATATCCACCTCGACACAGGAGACGATGGCAACACAAATAAATGATAGCGTACCGTGTTAGGAGAGAAACACTCTACACAGCAATTGTAACGCTCGTATCTACTGTGTAACTGATGTTTACTTATTCTCTGTGTCTCCGAGAGCTATGTATGTAAGCGTACGTAACGCCGGCGTTGGGTGTATCGTTATATTGTTGAGAAACTCGTTAGAATACATAAGGAAGTGTATATAATGGTACCAAGGATAGCTGGGGGTTCTGGCAGAGTTCTAGAATGTAATGAAACTTGCGTGGTTTGTAGACCTTATAATAAATACTAATATGTGAAATATTAGTATTTATTATTTACCGGTTTCCATTTCGTTTGAGGAACGGCTTTATTTGAGGGAGAAACTAACCTTTTAAAAACCCAGATTTATGAGTAATTTATGAATATTTTTTCATATGGTTTCGAACGCGTGTAACTCTTTCGATGATTGTAGATTTTTCACTAATTCAAAGTTTTCTATGTCGATTTTATGTTCGGTAACGTTTATACGTTGCGCAACGCTGGATGATTCAAGTCTACCAAATCGATAACATGCAATGTGTTCTTTGAATCTGGTTGCAATCGCACGCTTCGTTTGTCCATTATAAATTAATCAAATCTTATGTAGTGCGGAGTGATTGGATATGGAATTGGATATATACTCTAAGTATAAAGTGATTTGTTTTTAATTACACAAAAAAAACAAACAAACATACTCTATGATGAAGAATAAATAAAAGATTTAATGTTAATTGCTGTGTACTGATGGTACCAGCATAAATGCAAAATGAATTTGAAAAAAAAAAATTAAATCAACTAGCTCAGTGGAAAAAAATTAAAAGGGCGCAAAAGTACTAATAATCTCAAGGTTATTTTCACAATTGAACTAATCGTGAAAAATAAAATGTGGGCGTTTGAAAATTTGACTTTCTTTTAAAACTTCAAAAATTGAAAAGGTTGAATCAAAAATAAAAGAATAGAAACTTTGAATGACGTTAACAATCATTAAATTTATTTTTATAAAAAAAAAGAAAGAAAAAAAACATTTAATTACAATTAACACAGGAAAAATCAAACCTTGGACTGAGAGTCCTGGCCAAAATCAAAACCTGCTTGAATCTAATTTACTAAAGGACAATTCAAGTCCTTCTAAATTAGATTCAATAAATTTGTTCTAGAAGAAAAACCTATATTCACAAAAATCCACGTGGTCCCAAAATTACAACACACTAAATTAATTCAAACGTGGACAAAACAAGTGTATTAATAAAATTGAAATTTAAACACAAGCACAATGCTTCTTTTCACCTAACCCGAGGTGATTAACTAAAAAAACTAATTTGAAAACTAAGAAACGGAAAAATAAACTCTTTAAACTAAAAAAACAATACCTTCTAGAACAATTATAATAACAGATCTTATATATAACTAACTTGCGTACACAAAAATTACAATAACCATTATTATTTAAAGAGTTCCTTGACGGATGATCAATTTCAAATTAAACGAACAACAATTTAAAATCAAATGAATTTACAAAAAAACAGCAAAGAAAATAAAATTTAACTGTACTTACACGACATCGTTCAAGTAACTGAGCCTCTGGGTTAAACACGGTCGCATATACAGTGAGGTCGTAAATGGTCCCCCTCCCCTGATAACTTTTGAATGGTATGAGATAGAGTAATGAAACAAAAACCAAATGAAATTAGAGATAATTTGTGATTTTTTGCCTATAGAGATACGCACATGGCTTGTGATATAAAATAGAGGTCGTAGCTATCTTTAAAATTTTAAATGGGAAGTAATTTTATTTAGAAGCTCATTTGGAAGATATTTCTATTACTTTTATGGCAATGCAAACAGTTTTACGATTTTCGAAATTTTTACCAACTTATCCAAGATTAATAATTGGAGTACATACGTTACTTTTTCGATAGCCCTCGTATAAATATTGTAGTTTATGTGACTTAGGAAGCGATTGCTGTAAAATATGACATATTTTACAATATGACATTTTTGCAAAATTTAGCAAAAGTGTCTTATCTGTCAGTGTATGTGTCATGTGTGTGGGTGTCTATGTTACAGATTACTGTAATTACAGGTTTCTGTGCACTATATCCGAAAAGCGAATACGAGGGCTATCGAAAAAATAACGTATGTACTCCAATTATTAATCTTGGATAAGTTGGTAAAAATTTCGAAAATCGTAAAACTGTTTGCATTGCCATAAAAGTAATAGAAATATCTTCCAAATGAGCTTCTAAATGAAATTACTTCCCATTTAAAATTTTAAAGATAGGTACGCCCTCTATTTTACATCAGAAGCCATTTGCGTATCTCTATAGACAAAAAATCACAAATTATCTCTAATTTCACTTGGTTTTTGTTTCATTGCTCTATCTCATACCATTCAAAAGTTAATAGGGGGGGGGGGGGGCATTTACGACCTCACTGTATATAAAATTTACAATTGCCTGCGCTCGCAACGCAGAATTCGTCTAAGAAAATTCTAGAATATAAACTACAAAATATACAATACTGATGAACGCAATATGTACAATTGAATAAATACATAATCAACAACTGAACAATTAAAATAAAATCAACAATCAAATCAATTAACAAAATCTTTTCAAAATAAAATATTAAAATTGTGGAAACTCTTTCGTGACATTGATAAAGATAATTTGGAATTAATAAAAATACAAATTTGAATTTTCGAAACCCGGGGTGCCAGACCACAGCAGTACTAACAGGATAAACGGAAAAGAAGAAGTTTAATGCCAGAAGAAATTAAAATGGTAAGGCTAGGAATTAAAAGATGATAAAATTTTATTGTATTAATTGAATTGACAACATTTGAAATGCAGTATAAATTTTATTGCTTATGTTTTCAGTATAAGAACGAAGTATAAAAAATAAAAGAAGCAAAACGTAGCTAGTCAATAAATGCAATCAAATGAAAATGGAGTGTTTTTCCATAAAACCAAAAAAACTCAATATATAAGAATAAATTAATTAAACACTACCAAGGTCAATCAAGTAAATTCACATAAAAATAAATGTAGGCAAATTATATACCACTTATTATATATTATATCAACTGTTTTCATAATACCAAAAACTTCAAAAAGACGCATACTCTAATCCCTCCCAGCAAAACCGCCTCAAATATCCCTAAATTACGTTATGGGCCATAAATCTGGATGCTATAATAATTAGGACCGTCCTCATTGGAGAATTCCGCTTTTCCAACGTCTCTCAAGGTTAAGTTATGACTGACCCTCCACCTACCGAGGGCACTGCATCACATATTAGATATTCTCCAGGAATCCACTTATCTCGTCCAATGAATTTGCCCTCGAGTTTCTGAGCACCCGGTCAATAATTTCATAACGAAATTGAGAAAGTTACGGTTATAAATATCATGGTAGAATTTTTGCCCGATTTCTCTCGAGGGATGGTATTTTGAAGATTTTAAAAGTTTAATGCCACAAAAAGCAACATACTTGTATGGAGATCATTTAGTTCCAACAATCGATCTGAAAACTTTACGCAAACAATAGCTTCCCTAACGCGGGGACGTAAACAAAGGCCTCGAACGAAACAGTAGCTGTACTAGTGATAAAAGGTCCCGATAAAAGAATTCTTTCTTCACAATTAGAGCGAAAATGAGGTTTAGAAATATGGGAGGACGTTTCTGAATAGAAGCGCAAGGACAATAGCTTTTGGGTTCGGGTGACATGTGTTAAACAGTCGTAAAGATAGTATTGTTTCTGGTGTGTCGTTGTTTCTCGCAGTATCTTTTAATGACACATACAATCTTATTGGAAAAAAAATGTGTTTTGGGAAACTGTTTGCTTCCATCACGTACACATTTGATTTTCATCTGCCTTATTTTTGGTATTTATTATCATAATGTGAGGAATAATAATTGAAAATAAACGACATCAATAACTCTTAATAATGTTTTTTAGTTGTTTAAATCAATTTTATATCATGTTTTACTATTTAACAATGTTGCTCGGATTCTAATTTTTTATTCACATCATTACATGATGTGATACATTTGGATTGTCAAAAACGTCACTTATTTCTTTTGTTTCTAAAAGGCTTTTATATAATATTTGACTTACATTTTGTTAAAATAATGAATTTATAGTTAAATTTCAATTATTTAATGTATTATCAATAGGTATTTATTTACCCCTCTGACAAATGAGTGAATATTGTGATCAGTGACCTTCCACTTGCTAGGTGGCAAGGGGTACTTGTAAGAGCACTAAATCACCTTTCAATTTCGCTATCCAGGCGCTTGCTAACGACTAGCCAGTAACTAAATTTATAATAAAACTATAATCAATTATTCGTGTTATCGATATACGTAAAGATGCCTATAATCATAGACCATCCGTGACATAACCTGAAAATCACATCTTTTTTTAAGAAAAAAGTGTGGAAGACGTGGTCTCCGACGAAAAGTAAACACTCTAACGTGATTCTGGGGTCATTCTACACCAATACAGCCCAAAATTACG
Organism: Protaetia brevitarsis; assembly: GCA_004143645.1. Classification (NCBI taxonomy): domain Eukaryota; kingdom Metazoa; phylum Arthropoda; class Insecta; order Coleoptera; family Scarabaeidae; genus Protaetia; species Protaetia brevitarsis. The sequence continues at coordinate 145,041 of RXPK01000966.1, read as the reverse complement.
ATCTTCAGGGCAGTTGGGCTATTCTGCATATTTTCCCAAGATAAATAACTTTTTCACCAACAGAACGTTGAGTACAACATGCAATAGTTTCATTAAAACGATATGTATTTATGGAATAATTCAGAATCAAAATTTCTATAGCCAAACCACCAAATTCCTAAGAAATTTTGTAGGTTGACTACTAGATATCACTGAACCATTCAGAATAATTTCAAAAAATTTAAATCCAAACTTGAGTGTGGCATACGAAAACTCTTAAAATTCGTCTTATCTAAATATAAGTGGTAATTATTCCCAGAAAACCATTCTGTTATCTTACTCAAAACTGTAAGGACAACATCTACAACACACGTAAAATCTACGCCCGAAACCACGACGGTATCAGGAAAAAATCTTTTCTACAAAAGTTTAATAGAATTGAATGCTGTGTAACCTACAAATATTTTTAAATATACAGAGTGTTCAGGAAGACTGGGTTTTTTCATTACAGCTCTATTTTTGATTTTAGGAAAAAAGTATTTTCTACAAAAGTCTTATAGAATTGAATGCTGCGTAACCTAAAAATATTTTTAAATATACTGGATATTCAGGAAGACGGGGTTTTTCATTATAGCTCTATTTTTGCTTTTAGAAAAAAATCTTTTCTACAAAAGTTTTATAGAATTGAATGCTGCATAAGCTAAAAATATTTTCAAATATACCGGGTGTTCAGGAAGACTGGGTTTTTCATTATAACTCTATTTTTGCTTTTAGAAAAAATCTTTTCTACAAAAGTTGTACAGATTTCAATGCTGCATAACCTAAACATATTTTCGACTATACAGGGTGTTCCAAAAGTAAGAACAAAAGAAAACTACTTAGAGCATATTGCACATTATAAAAGATGATTTTCAAGTGAATGGACCGACTTCAAAAAACCACCTTCCTCAAGTACCACTAGATGCGCAGCATCTAGTCTCTTACCTAAACGTTAATTCCTTCCAGAATCGCAAAATCAAATCTTGCCTCTTTTAGATCTTAACTGCAGGTTGCTCAACAATATGCGACGCTTAAACTGACAAAAAAAAATTTAACAGTTATTTCAAAATTTTTTATTCATTCTCAATGTTATGTTAAAGGATTTGTCAAAATTTTACTTTATTAATAAAAAAAACAAATGTTCTAAATTTGACGTTAGACATAATTTTGATTTAGATTTATTCAAAAATAAAAACATTTAAGTGATTTTACAATACAGGGTGGTTTTGAAATAGGGGACAAGAATTGACAGAGAGTTAAAGCATAAAAACCAAGTCTTAATAGACTTTTTGGTAACTCTCATTGGCTACCGAAAAAAGGCTAATTTATATTTTATTTTCAGGTAAGTTGCGACTGAGACGATCAATCCACAACTATATTTCCACATATACATACATGTAAGTCAATCACTCCACCGTATTATGCTTTGCATCTTATATTCTAGTCCAATATGTCGAAATGTCAAGCATATATATTTTATTTTCTAATACCGATTGAAGGTATTTTAATTTTTGGCGCTGATTTGCTCCAAAATTACATAAATAATAGAAAATCTTCTGCTTCCATTTGTCTCAGCCAGTTACGACCCTGTCTGAGCAAAAAAAAAACTAGAATTTATTCCTTCCGATATTCGGATCGATAATGAAACAACACGTGAAAAAAGAGGTAAACGCCCCCCTCCCTTCCCCTTTCCGTCTTTCTCTCCTCCGAAAACTGACTGTTTGCTTCGAGATAAGCGAGGGATATTTCGACGGAGGAAAGAAAACCCGAAACGAGACGATATTCAGAGGCCGAATTTATATATGGGTCTATGGATTTTCGGCATTCGTCCGTGGTTGCCTCGTAGACCCCGGGGGGACCGCGTGACATCGCGTCGGGACGTAAATTTCGCCTTAGCAGGGAGTGGGAGGAGCCGGTCTGGGATGTAGGAAAAAAAAAATGTCGCCTTATCAATCTTTTCGCCCCGAAATATACACACTCAAACTCCTCTAAAAACGTGTATGCCTGGGAGATTACCAGGATATCCCGTTATCCTTTCCCCCCACTCCGCTTCTTTTACGAAGTTTTTAACTTTAATCGAGGATATGGGAGAATGAAAAATAGATGTTGTTTAAGTAAGAAACACGTAAACAAAAAAAAAACAAACGAAAGAAATGTGCTGGCTCGATTGACCCTAACCATTAGGTTTAATAACGCCTCCGATCATATCGAGTTGGCCGTGTTCTCATATCGTTGCAGCCTCCATTAGACTTACGATTGGCGATAAAAGCGGCCATAATTGGAAATAATGTTTGCAGCGGCTGCAGTAGCAATTGCATTCCTGCGGACTTGGCATTAGAGCGTTGCGTTAGAAATAAAAGTATAGATGGCGCTGGTGACCGCTTGTCGTATCATTACGATGTGGGAACGCAACATTGACGTAGGTAGTTAACGTTATTCTAATGGGCGTTCTGATTATGATATTGTTGCGTGCAGATCTCACTGCAGATAGAAATTTGATGAAAGATTCCGTTGTCTCTATACAGGGTGATTCTCAATATATGCGACAAACTTTAAGAGCTGATTCCTGAGGTTATTTTGATCATAAAAGTTCATATGAGTATATATCCAAAACGGTTTGGTTTTAAAGTTATTGAATGTTTAATAATAAATTATGAACTATGACTAACACGATATAATATCACAGTTGGTTCTTCAAAAACTATTGTGTTGAGAGGGAATTGTTTATTTGTCATTTCAATATCTGTCAATAGTTGAGTCAATAAACTGAATGAGTATTCATTCAGTTTATTGCCAGTTTCTGTTTTCTAAAATGAATTACACGAATGCTGAGATGTGTGATATGCATTTCGTTTACGGTCTTGCCAATGGAAATTCGCGTGTTGCTAGACGTCTTTATGAAAAACGATACCCGAACCGTATCACCCCGCATCATTCAATATTTGCCCGTCTTCACCAACGTCATAGTGAAACGGGAAATTTTAAAAAACGGACGGCTGATAACGGGCACCCATCTACAGTGAGAACTCCACAAGTTGAAGAAATGGTACTAAATGAAATTGAGGAACATCCTACTACAAGCACCAGAGAAATTGCGTTTGCTTTAAACATTAGTCAGGCCACAGTTTGAAGAATATTGAAAGATCAACTGTTGTATCCATATCACATTCAACGGGTGCAGGCACTTTTGCCGGCAGATTTTCCGCAAAGAGTGGCTTTTTGTCGATGGATGCAACACAAAATCCTGACTATTTGGCTCAAATATTCTTCACCGACGAAGCTACTTTCTCTAGAAACGCGATTATTAATTTTCATAATAATCACATATGGGACGAAGAAAATCCGTACGAACTAGTGAATGCCCGTCATCAACATCAATTCTCTGTTAATGTGTGGGCCGGAATTGTTGGAGATCACTTGATAGTTCCACATTTTTTACCGATGCGGTTAAATGGCGAGGTATACCGCAATTTTCTTGAAGAGGAGCTACCCCTACTGCTGGAAGAAGTTCCGTTGCAATTAAGATTACAAATGTATTTTATGCATGACGGTGCTTCAGCGCATTTTAGTTTAGTTGCTCGCGAGTTTTTGGACAATACGTATCCAGATCGGTGGAATAGGACGGGGAGGTCCACAACCGTGGCTCCTCGGTCTCCAGACTTAAATTCTTTGGACTTTTTTCTCTGGGTCACCTTAAATCATTAGTTTATACGACTCCCATTGAAAAGTCGATGAACTGGAAATCGTATTATCGCAACTTTTCAAACAATTCGAAATACCCCTGGTATTTAGAACGGACTCGCCAGTCAATACGACGGAGGATAGAGCTTGTATTGCAGTGGGGGCGGTCATTTTCAACAGTTAGTATAAGTTAATTTTGTTTTACTAATTATTTTGTTAATTTATAATGAAAACATTAATTATGTTAACTTACTATTAAACATTATACAACTTTAGAACTAAGCGATTTTGGACATATGTTCTTATGAACTTTTATGATCAAAATAAACCCAGGAATCAGCGCTTAAAGTTTGTCGCATATATTGAGAATCACCCTTTCCTTTTCTCATTTTGTATATATGATTAAATTGTCCTACATAGTATGGATGATTATTGTGTAATATACATGGTTATGTCAAGTTGAGTACCTACTGATGGGTTAGTTAGTATCTCCAAAGCTTTATAAGGAGTTTTTACAATCCGCTCTGTAACCAACACCAGACAGCTCCTAATGCATCTTCTTTGATGGGAAAGTATTATAGCCGTGTTATTTTATTACTTAGTGACCTTAATAAAAATATATTGGAGGGTAATTGATTTATCAAAGTACAGATATGCTTTTGTCAAGGAGATTCTATAACGGTTTATAATATTATTGTGATTATCTAACCCTGATAGAAGTGAATATCAAAGTTGAAGACTTGGCTTCATTTAAACTAAGTTTACTTATTTGCAAGGTACCAGTTTTTCATGTTAACATTCATGAGTCACTGCTTGTATCTGTCGTGTCATCAGCAAAAAGAATAAAATTTCAGGTGAAATGACGATTTACTAAATCATTTTTGCAAATTAAAAAGAATAGCGGACCCAGAACCGACCTCCGCGGTACTCCATGCGTAACTTGCGACACCGTAGAAAAAAAGTTTCTATATCAACTGCTGTTTCTCCCTAAGAAAACATGAAAGTAGGTCGACGCTATGTTTGGGAAAGTTATAATGTTTGTTTAAGAGAATGGAGTGACTAACACACTTTCTTGTTGTAAATCAAAAAATGTGTGGCGTTTGTAAATTTTAATGGGATAGAGTTGTTTCAGAAAACTGATTTAGATCCAGAGTAACAGACAAATTCGAAGTAAAGTAAATTCAGACTCCACGTGCAAATCTTATGTGGTTTTAGTACAGAACTATTGTAACCTATCTACTAATATCCACCTACGATTCAGATGAATACTGCTACCTACATACGTGCAATACCATTAATTTTACTAAAGCAAACTTACCGGATTACACAGAGTAATGATAAATATTACAGCCTACCATATGGAGCATAATTTTCCTCCGTATAATATTTGCAATTCCGAAAAGGCGTGGGAGGCGGCATTATATGCACGAGTATATCTGAATACCGGTGAAACGTTGTCTTGTCTCACTCACGAGTGTGCAAATTAACAAGGGCGTGCTGAGAACGAAAGCCTTTAGGTGCGCGACATATACTCTTAATTAAAAGGGGGCTTTTTTAGAATGATAATTTGGTATCCGACGGAGGTATGCGTTTTTATTTAAGACGATGCAGTTAAAAAGGGATAATTGGAGGGGATGAAGATAAATAATAAACTAGGGGAGAAAGGTTGGGAGGTAATGCTTGAACAAAAATTTCGCTTTTACGATTTTTTTACAAATCGTATATGATCATCCCCTATTTAGCCTCAACCAGCCCCACTAAGCCTCCACTCTATCTAGCCCACAAGAGACAGCTTGGAAACAAAAATCTCCTTCATTCCCATCACTCGAGTTTTAATCTGACGAATCACAGTCGGCTACATCACCGTGTTTCGAAGCAGGCGTACCAACTTCGAGATAATCCTACCGCCAGCCCACCCGCTGGCACATTACTTAACACCTCGTCAAAATAAAAAAAAATAAATAAAATGCCGACTTTTAAAAGTTTTACTCGCCGAAATTATTTTTTAACGACCGCTGTTACCAGGTGTATCCGATGGGAGCTAGTAGAGTGCCGAGAGGAGTGGGGGGAAATAGGGTGTGGGCGGTTGTTGGGTGACTGATTACGCTCATATTAAAATTTTAATCCGTTAAAATGTCCTGGAAAGTGGGGTGAGTGTTTAAGTGGTAAAACGTTAGCGTATATCCGGAGATTGATATGACGAGCTGTTGATGGCTGTTTTTAGCTTAATTGGGGTTGTTACGTGTCGTGTTGGGTTTTAGTCGAGTTTGGAAGTGCTGGAATGGTATGAACACTTCTTTTTAAAGGCTTTTTCATTAGATATTCGCCATATGAAATATATGAAACTGAATCATCGTGTTAATTTTAATTTACTAACAATGAGTTGGCAACTGGGCGTTCGATCAATTGTAATATCAAATAAAAACATACAATCTTTTCTAAAAAAATTTGCATGTATACGATTATGTTACGATTTGATTATTTTACGGGTGTTTGTAATCCTCTACATCAGCGGTTCCGATTTTTTTTTAGCCACAGAGTCCTTTTTGAAGCAAAAGTTTCTCGTGGGGTCCAGGAAATGTTTAGGGTTTAATCTATCTGCTCTATGTTCATTGCTATTTATATTAACTAAAAGCGCAAGCTTAAAAATATTATATTCATCGACCTCTTACATCTTAACGTACACAGCGGAGCAATATAAACCTGTTTTAGTGCAATCACACGTGTGGGCTTCTGAAAATATTTTAGAAATGCAATACATTTTGAGTAATAGGCAAACAAAAAATTAATAAAACAAAGTTAATTCTGATATTTGGTTCTCTATTATATATATATTGCTGTGTTTCATAAGAGGGAAACCACCAACCATATTGAAATGCAGTTACTATTTTATGTACACACCTGTTTGTAAGTCCAGTATAATTTGGATTAATTCACACTAGTAGTCATGGAAGTTGAATATAATTTATCGTCTGACAACTGTACGGTAGCCTGGTATCCGAGGTATCTATTTTGATTGAATGGGGAGTGACCTAATGTAATTCGTTGTGAGAAAATGATGAAAATCCTTGGTGACGAGGTTGTTGATAAAAAAGCTGCTAGAGATATTTTTATTTTTTATCAAGTGTAATGAGTTGATGAAAAGTCTTAGAAAAAGCTGTGTCATTTTCTCATCAAATATAAATGAATTAAACCATACTGCGGGGGTATATCTGGTATCGAAGGGGATAAATTCACAAATTTGGTGTTACTATACTGGGTACTTGTTCTACATGGGAGTGTGCATGTGTTTGCTGTTCCGAGTCTAATCATACATCCTGAATGTAACGAAGGAGGTGAATATACGAGCGAATCTGGATTGTCACTACAAGGAGATCACATTCGGAGGTATTCTGGCGTCTGTAAGAATCGATAAACGAGGTATCTGATCAAAACATTGTTTAAATTTCTATATAAATGAATTTATAACGTCTGTAATATCTTGAGGTTATTATTATTATTTCGTATGAGTTCAAAATTCTGAACTTTATAAGTTGGCAAACGTTGTTGGTGGTTTTCTATTCTCTTATGATGGCGCGGGATATTTTAAAAGTTCCTTTTTAAATTAAAGAATCTAAATTATACTGGATAATTGATAATACTTGTTTGGATATCCCAAATAATTATACTCACCCTGAGTAAGAGTTCTCATACTTTTTATATATTTCCTGTACAGACTTGTTCATGAATTATACATGTTATTAATGATTGCACTGTTTTATTAAAGAAAGTTATTTATTTATTTTCCTTTTGCTCGTAAAAAACATATGGCCGGGAAATCACAATAATATATATATATTGATATTGGTTCCAAAGTTGCCTGTCCGAACGTAGGCAGAGGGTAATTATTGATGAATTTCAAACCAATTTAGGTGTAGTAACGAAAGGCATTCACCAGGGTTCTGTTCTGGGTCCCATTCTTTTTCTAATCTTTATTAACGACCTTCCATCTTATTTAAAAAACGATCACGTGATATTATATGCAGATGATATTACCTTCACTCTGGAGTCAAATAATATTTACGACCTTTTCCGCGATTGCAACATAGTCCACAACCGTTTGTGCCAATGGCTATCCCAAAATGGTTTAATTATAAACACTGATAAGACAAGATGCATTTTGTTCCAGAATAAACACAAACATCAGTTTAAAAGTTTCAACTTACACAATAATGCAGTTCCGTTTGTTCAGAACAGTAAACTACTGAGGAGAACCTCCATTGTGGGTCTCATATTGATAATCTCTGTGGAGAATTGGCTCGAGTGTGTTTTGCTCTTATTAATCTTAAAAGATCATGTAGCTTAGAAGTACTCAAAATTTATTATTACTAACTAACTTTTACTCCAAGATGACCTTCGGGATTATTTACTGGGGTCGTGGCGTCAGCAACTATCGAATATTTTAATTGCAGAAAAGGGCTTTAAGAATTATTTTTAGTATCCCACGGCGTCAATCTTGCAAAGAGATATTTCAGTCACATAAGATGTTCACCTTTTATGATGCTTACATTCTCGATGTAGTCTGTTTCGTACATCAGTATAAGCAGGAATTTTGTGTTGATAGGCCACGGGATTGTGATTACAATTTGAGAAATATGGATTATCTGTTCCCTAACAGCCAGAAATATTACATAGATATTTTTAAAAATATATTTTATAAATATTTTTTGTGAGAGGTTTTTGAATATATTTTTCATATTTTTTTCTAAATATAGTAAGATAAAATATTCAATTAAAAATATTTATTCCATATTTTAAATTATGTAAGCGCTATATTTTTTTCTAAAATATTTGTAAAATATTTATATGAAAATTGAGATTTTTTATGCAATCTATTTAATTTGTCAAAATGAACTAAAATTGTTCTTGGTTATTTAGAATGTATAACGTCGATAACGAAAAAGTTGAAACATACATAGAGTTGTCTAAAAGGCAAGAACTTGTTTCTTCACACTCACCATACAAGTTAATAATCAATAATTCTGGCATCTTTTAAGGCATACTGAAGGTTTATCAAATTAATCACTATTTTTTAATTGAAGTGTTCTAAATAAAAAACAAACGTATTTATTATCATTTTATATGAATAAGCCAATAAAAATGAAAAATACTCATTTTTAAGTCTAGCCTTGGCTGGTGCCAGGTACTACCCTATGGCTTTTTTCATATCTTCGGTAGTGGCGCTCTCATGGCGTTTCCTTGTGGCCTGTAAAACAATGCCAATTGTATTAGATCATACCATGAATAAAACATCGTACAACATTATCAACACCTACTAATACATTTGGAACATTTACAATAATTGGAGTGGTAACTACATTTTAATACTTACGATACTTATTTTTACTTTGTTTCATAATATTTGAAAACATTCTACGTACAAACAATAAAACAACACAACGTATTCTAACCTATATTTGAGGTTATGACGCTTATCTACCGAGATGAATCTCTTAAGCAAAATCAACTAGCAATTTATCTGGTAGATGCAGTACATATATGATGCATAAAATTCCTACAATTATATTATTAAACGATTTCTGTACATAGCGATATTGAGCATTCCAATTATCTTATAAATGCCATGACATGTTCAAAGTTTTGCTTACCCGTAGTCACCACAAAAACTAAAACACACTCCGCAACAATTAATTACACAGTTAACCCTAATCTGCCCTAATCGTATACTATTATAACTATAACATGTAACGACAAACGAATGAAACGTTGATGATACGCACGTGCGCGTATGCATTCTATGTACCTAATCATAGACGCATAAACAATACTAAATCATATAACACGGCGCCGTAATGAATAGAGGTGTTGTGTTTGACGTTCGCAACTTACAAATATTACAAATAATATATACAAAACGCAGATATATTAATAAAAAAGTTACGGCGCTTAACTTAGATACTAATTAAATCATATTAGATATACATTATCTAATTTAATCTTTAAACTATCATTTTAAATAGGTACATACCTACTTAGTATGTATGCATATTTTACTTATTTTATATTATTCGTCCTACGCACCAAATGTACAAAAGCAAAAATTCAATCTTTTTTTTATATGAAATAATATTTACAGAAATACAAAGCAAAATATTCTTGCAGAGTTATGAAAAATATATGAGAAAACATTTGCAATAAAATATTATTAATGCTACATAACATATATTTTTTAAATGTTTTCCTAATATATTTTCTAGAATATATTTTATGCATATTATATTAATATAAAGAAAGATTTAATATTTTTTAAATATTTATAAAATGAAATAAATATAGTTGGTCACTGGGGTTACCACCACGACACAAAACTGCTCGTTTTAAAAAAAAATTAAGCTTCTTGGCATGCAAACTTTATAATGTTTTACCTAACAGCTTAAGGTCAATAGTTAGTTATAATTATTTATTTTGTAATGTAAAAAAAATATTTATGTAACTTTTGTTGTTATTCTCTAGATGATTTCTGTAATGCAAATAGCTCTTAGTAAGCACACTGCTTTGTTTATTGTCTGTTTTATTCTTTATTACTATTATTTTTTTTTTCCCTTTGACGTTATTGTCTTATGTGCTTTTGTGCCATATCTCAAATAAAGATTATTATTATTATTATTATTATTATTATTATATGCTTCCAGTTTGCCATACATCTTGGGACACCCAATATAACTAACATCCTCAGTTGCAAAATCCGAACTTTCTATGCAGTTTCCCACCCCTCCATACTCTCCCAATCCCACTACGTATCGGCCGTCTACCTAATGCGAATTCCCTGTGCCCGACGCGAGAGCGCTCTCTCTCTCTCGTTGCACACGCCCTGCCCGCGCGTTCATTAAACGCTTTCCGATCTCGGAAGTCGCTGGCAGGAATTTCACCCGCGCCCGGCGCCCCCACCATCGCCAGTTCTAAATTTTCATATGTGACGTGTATTTTTCCGCAACGCTTATTTACGAGCGCAATTTGACCGGCGGCTCGCGGCACGTCGTCGAACGGGGCCGCTAGGTGGCGCGCTGCGGCGAATGTTTTATGTCTATCGCGTGACCGGCGCCCGCGGCCTGCATGCCGACGCGTGGGGTCTACTAGTTTTTGAAAAATCGCCCGGCCAATTAGTGGCCGCGTTGTGAAAAAGCCGCGAGGTACTGTTTAGTTAAGGGTATAAGATGGGGATAGAGGAGAGGATGGCTTAGAGTGGGAAAAGTATTGTATTTAACACGGTGATAGTAGGGATTGTAAATTTACCGATTTTTTCATTTACCGGTAATTCGGTAAATAAAAATGAAAATACCGGTTTACAGGTAAATTACCGGCAATTCTTTTTCATGTGTGACATTAATGGGGATTCCCCAAGAAAATAGGTTAGAAGTTAAGCTAGAATAATACATATTTTACACAATCTTAAGACATAATATTAGAATTTTGTAAGAAATATTTGTATTTAATTATTTTAAACAATTGTAAGAAGTAAAACAAAATATTTTAAGGTTCAAATTTAATGTTATTTTACAACAATGTTGCATTAATGTCCTCTCATAATGTGGTGTATTCAAAATTGCTATTAATTTAAATACGTGAAATGTTGTTCTTATGTATTATTATTTTTAAATATTAAAAAATGAGACATTTACTTACTCTTTAAGAAAAACGATTTTAAACGTTTAAAAATCTTAAAAACTCCAGAGCACAAATCACATATGCTAACTCAACTTTTTTCGAGAGATAATAAAATCCAACACAAAAAACCATAAAATGAGAGAATTGAATTGCACTTGTTGACAAGGCAGGTAGGAAAGTGGGGTTTTGCTTCCTACCGTCTAGCAACAAATGAACATTAATCTCGCTTTTCTTTGCGTTGCTTTTCGTTATCCATCTTGTCTCCATTCTTATTTTCTTTTAATTTCGAGAAGGCTTTTTTTCAATTTTTTTTTTTTGAGAATTTTTTGATTCCTTCTCTTTCTGACTAACTCGGTGGAATGAAAGTTATACGTTTCTAATCAAAAGTTTTTGTCAGTTTCTTTTCTATATTCGCTATTCTAGGGCATTACAACGGTTCTCAATCTCAAGAAAGTTTAAATTAAAATTAAACAAAAAACATCTCCCATAAAATTCAATATTGGGTATATTGTTACTTACACTTACCTGTTTTTTTTTTTTTTTATTTTCAATGTCCCTTTAGACCTTTAAATACATATCTATAAACACAATATTTCGTAGATAAAAATTTCTGGCATGGATTTTTCATTTACCGAGTTACCGGTAAATTTACCGAACGTTTTTTGGTCAATTTACCGGTTAACCGGTTTACAATCCTTAGTTCATAGTGATTTGAAATAGAAGGTGATTAATTTAAGGGAGAAAATGTAATAATAGTAATAATATCAATTTATTGGCTCACACAAAGTACATAACATTTTATGCGTATGGGCCAAAAAGACTAAATCACCTAATGGTGTTCTTCCTTTAGGCTTGATTCATTTAAATTTTTATAGATTTTAGCCGAAACGATCATTTTCTGTATTTGACAGCTTCAATTTAATCATTCTTTTCTTGCAAGCACTGTTCTTCTTTAATTGACATACTTTTCGGGCATTATGCCTATTCTATATAACCAACTTCAATTCTCCCTTTTATTTCCAGAAATCCTCGAAATGTGTCACCAAAAAAACTATATTCGTCACTTTTATATTTTAGCCTGTTAGATAACATTCTCTTAATGCAATTCATTCTTAAAATAAATTTAAGAAGTGGAAAGTATTTGTAGTTAACACAGTTATTACAGTGATTTGAATTAGAAGGTGATTAATTCGAGGCAGAAAATGTTATAATAAAAGTCGTTATATTTTTTTAGTACGCCACTGGAGCTGTATATATTATATGTATTAGCCTACTAGATAACATTCACTCAATGCAATCCATTCTTAACATAAATAAAAGTGTTTTCAGACACTTTAATTAATTTACAATTCGATGCTAATTAGCTACAACTGTTTAGTTTAAGATTAGTTTAAAACTAAGTCACCCCCTCGTAGACAAACGGAAATAAGGTGCAGGGAAAATATTATAGGTAAATACGTACTAAAAAGATTAGAGAAAATTTGTAAAAAGCTCAAGCACTTTAAAAAAAATAAAAAGTTAACAAAAATAAAAAAAATATGTTATAAAACGCAAAAAAATATTAATGTTCAACTCCATTACTCAACATTTGTCCCAATGCCTATTCCACAGGGGAAAAAACAAAAGAAAGCTACCTAAAATACGCTTTAGGTAGCTTTCTTCGGTTTTTTCCCTTGTGGAATAGGTATTGTACCAAATGTTGAGTAATGGAGTTGAACATTAACAATTAAAAACTAGTGAAATACTCTTCAAATAGCATAAACTATAAAACCTTTGAGAGCAGGGGCAGATAGAGGCCTACTTCCGGTTTGGTTGAAGTACAAACGATGTAAAAAGAGGTACAAATGGGTTCGAATGATGCTCTTTCGAATAGCCTTGGCCGTTTTTGGATAACTCAAAAATAGCCAAATTTCTCTCTTTGACATATTTTGAATTGGCTCTACTTCCGGTTTGGTTGAAGTACAAACGATGGTAAAAGAGGTACAAACGGGTACAAACGATGTTCTTTCGAATAGCCTTGGGCGTTTTTTGATATCTTAAAAAATAGCCAAATTTCTCTCTCTGACATATTTTGAATTGTCACTACTTCCGGTTCGGTTGAAGTACAAACGATGTAAAAAGAGGTACAACGGGTACAAACGATGCTCTTTCGAATAGCGTTGGCCGTTTTTCGATATCTCAAAAATTAGCGGAATTTCTCTCGCCAACTTACTTATTTTCAAATGTTCCTACTTCCGGTTTGGTGGAAGTACAAACGATTTAAATGGAGGTACAAACGGGTACAAACGATGTTCTTTCGATTGACGTTGTCCGTTTTTGAATAACTTGTACTTGCTTGCTAATTTTTTTTTAACCCTTTCTATTTTTTTAACCTTTGAGGTACAAACGAAAACGAAGGTGGTACAAACGGGTACAAACAATGCTCTTTCGAATGACGTTGTCCATTTTTGAATATCTTGTACTTGCTTGCTGAATTTTTTTTAACCCTTTTTATTTTTTTAACCTTTGAGGTACAAACGAAACTGAAGGTGGTACAAATGGGTACAAACGAAGTACAATCGAACCGTACTACGTTTACTTTTTTTTAATAAAGTTGCTTGCCAAGTTCACAGCGGTAGCGTATTTTAGGTAGCTTTCTTTTGTTTTTTCTCCTATCAACAGTACAGGCTGGGATAAAAGTAATATTAGAACAGGAAAACAATGGATAATAGCAATGATAATTTAAAATAATGTCTAATTTATTTCTTTCATAAAATATGCAATAGCAGATTATATTGCCCTATTCCAGTGCGTAATTGGTTTTGTGTTATAGCATGACTATGCATTGACGTGGAATTAACATAACTTTAGAAATCGTTAGTGGTGATAATGGCTCTATACAGGAAGTAAATACACTTGCCGTTATTCGAATATTTATCAGTTAATTTGTACTGCAGTCTAAATATATTGAACCGCTATATAATATGAACTTATTAATTTGACGTTATAACAAATTGCCGATTGCACATTTGTTAATTGAAATGAATTTTCAATTATTATCTCTATTGATTAATCTGTGCTGCTAGTTTAAAGCATCTTCCTCTCAAAAAAGAAACGTTAACTACGATTTGAGATGAATTTTAAATTATGTTACCCCTTTCCGGTACGCCACTGTACCTGTACTATAGTACGAACATGTATTGACTCGGTGTGCAACATAATTCGACAATATAACAATAATAATGGGTGTATTAATCGAAATGAATACATCTACAACTACGGCAACATTTGTCACTTTATCAGCACTAATTAACAACAACTATCCAGTGCCCCCTCGGCCCCCCACCAACAGGGAACGGAACACTCATCATTTCTGGTTACACCGAATGCGATTTTGCGTTATGTTAATTGGGTAAATCGAAAAGATCTACCGGACGCTTCAACATCGCGTGGGCAGACCGAAATAGCAGTGAAAATTCGAATCTCGTTTTGGTTTAGTGGTTTTGCTGTACCGTAGTCATTAGGGTCGATCAGTGGTCCGTTACCGAATCATAAATTAGCTGATTTCAATGGGATTAGGACGGATGAAATGGGGTTGGGCGGGAGGAGAGGTTTGAAATTATTTTGTAGCTAGATATAAATAGTTTAATACGTTTTGTTTGAGGCTTCATTATCACCTATTAGTCTTATATGTGATCATTTAGGTATGAAAGAGCTTTATAAAGAGCAGCACATTCTAATAATAGTGGGCTAGTGCTAATGAAACCGTCGATGTAGGAGATCGTTGTGTAACAAATGCAGTAGTTGGTATTTTGAGCCCAAATACGTCTTCCTCACCTCATATAATAATTTCCAATATTATGCATCCGATTAATGCTGAAACTATAAAAAAATATTATCAATGTAATCCTAGAAAATATTCATCAATTTGACCCAAATCAAAGACGCCTAGCGATGCAGCGGCATATATCTCTAAGTCTGGCAGGTTATTGAAGGAAATTTGTCCAATTTTTTTTATTATTATCTATTCGTTGCATATAACTTGTGTGGCCCACGCACTGCACAGAATTTCGAAGTTGTTAGGAATGAGTTTCCAGAGGTAAATAAATTAGCAGCTTTGTTTAAACAAATTTTACATAAAGCCTTTACACGGATGTCTTTCTATAAGGAACAGTATTTCATTTGACCTTTGCTCCCCATTCCTGTAATAACGCGATGGGGTTCTTGGAGTGAAGTACGTATATTTTATCCAAAAAATTTTCAAAACCTCAATCAGAGCTTGAAAGGCCGACAGGACTGCAAATATACAAAGAAGTAAGCTTTTTATAGTACGAAATGATTAACATTCAAGATCTGATATCGACATATGTCGATTTGGCACACGAGCCTTCATATTTCTCGCTAGCTCAAATGGTAGAGCGTTCGTCCGGTAAAGAGTGTGTAGGTTCGAATCCTACGTGGGGAGAATTTTTTTTGAGAAATACATTAATCCGTTAAGAAAAATGTTATTGATAAAACAATCTGAAGCATTACCATGAATAGTGACACCATAACCTGTAATTGATTCAACCAAAGAAAAATAAATTGTATACACGGCACTTAGTGGCATAAAATGCGATAAATAGAAGAATGTATTAGTAAATAGTCTTAATCTACGGCATAATCTATAAATATGTTTGTGTGTGTGTAAGCCCAAGTATTTGAATTCGTAAACTAAGTCTAGAGTACCACTACAGCTACAAGTGTAATTTCATGACGAAAAATTGTGGAGACTCGAGTGTTTATGACATATAATAGACGGTACATAATCAAACTTCAGATGTGGAGATCTAATATGCATGATTTTGATTTTACTAAAATTTATTATTAATTTTTTTTTATTATGAAGCCAAACTTGAAACTCGCATAAATGCCAAATCAACTTTCTCGTCAACATATATAAAATAATTACAATTCTGTATATATGTGCCAACATCATTAACATACAAGCCGTAAAGTAAAGGGCCAAGGATACTACCTTGGCGTACACCATGTTCAAGGTTGATGCAATCAAGTGTTTTTTCAATCTACACACAATTTGAACTTTCTTACAGATAAATAATGTTGAAGCCACTGCAATATTTATAAATAAATATAATTTAGTGATGCTGGCTATACAAAAGTATTTACACAAGTCATAATAATTTATACAATATATCAAACACACAAACACAGTAACAATAAAATCAAAGTGAGCACCAAATGCGGAGGTGCAACTACATAAAGTGTTAAAATACTCCTCACTTGTATAAAAAGCTTGATGGATTAATATTTTTTTTATAGAACATTCGAATGACTTTCTGCTTAGATCTCTAATATTTTGCGGGGAACATTGCAAAAACTTTATGCCTTGATGGTAAGACATCTTTTGTGTGGAACTGAGACGAGTATACTTAATGCTTAAATCATTTTTATTTCTTGTGTTATAGCCGTGAAATGCAGCATTTGCAGAGTAACAATTAATATTTTTTTTAACGTACATAAGACATTCCAACATAAACCGGCATGGAAAAGTTAAAATTTTTAATCTTGTAAATGCTTCTCGACAGTCAGCACGAAATGATAAATTACTTAGGATCCGCACGGCTTTTCTTTGCAGCCCAAAAATTCTAAGACTCGGATAGCTATGGCCCCATAGCAAAATTCCATATGACATAACTGTATGAAAAAGAGAAAAATAAGCAGCTTTTAAGACACTTTCTAATACCGACGTTGACAGATGTTCTTAATAGGAATAATGTTCTTCCAAGTTTATTTGCAATGTAATCAGTATGCGCTTCCCAGCCCAGTTTAGGCTCGAGGAAAACTCCTAAGTATTTAATTGAATCAGGATTATTTATTTCAGTGTTTCTTTTGGAAAAGACAATTGTTTTTGTTTTACTTTCGTTTAGAACCAGCTTGTTTGAGGAAAACCAAGAGCTCGCTGCATTATTTGCCAAATTACTTCTCTCCACAACCCTTTCGATCTCCGCTGACTTGACTAATAAAGTAGTATCATCAGCGAAAAGAATGCATCTATCTACTGGCAATGCCTGCGGTAAATCATTTATATAAATTAAAAACATTAGAGGACCTAATATAGAGCCTTGAGGCACCCCGAATTCAAGTGTAAGTTTATCAGAAATTTATTTTTCCTGTAATGCCTCAAACATTTACAGCATCCACCAAAAAATTGTATTTAATAGTGTCAAATGCCTTTGACAGGTCAATGAAAATACATACAATATGCTTGCAATTATTTAACATCAAATTAATGTAATTCGAGAAATTTAAAAATAATAATAAAGGATGCTGTAAGTTTAATAGAAGGTAAATCATAGTTAAAACTTGCACTGCACCAGTCTTTAATCATCACCTATTAGTCTTCAATCACATCTCATATCATCTAGATATGAAGGAGCTTCATAAAAAGTAGGACATTCTAATAACAGTCGATCATAAGAAAGCTCATCAGCTGCCAGCTTACCTTACTCGAACGCAATGATCCACTATTTACAATTGTATACATAGTCTCAAATTTACGTCAGCTTCCTAACGAGCAACTATTAATTAACGAGGCGAAAGCGCGTCTTAAGAGCTACTACGTCCGCCTCGATAAAACAATCTTAACGACCCTATAGTAGCGGATGCTAATGAAATCGCATGAGATACACCAGAATGCCTGTTTTTCTCCCCATCCAGCGCGTCGATCGTAAAACTGAAGGTACACAAAACGACAAAGAGACGACGACGTAAAAGATTATTAGGCCATCGGCGTCCGTAAAATCGAGCCGGGGGGCGTTCTCTGTATTCGCGTGTATTTAAAATTTATCCCGCGCGCCGAAAGAAACTCCGTCCGATTTGCATGGGAATTGGTCCAGTAACCGCATTTATCTCCTTTGTCGCGCGCTCCAGTTATAATGACGTTATAACTCCTCAGAGGTCGCGGCACCTCCACCAAATTGAAATTCAGATGCCGTTGGAGGGATTTTTGTTTTGATTTGCGAAAGCGTGGAGTGTAATACGATACCTTCAAAGAAAAAGGAAAACGGAATGGAAATTTGCTATAATATTAAGGGGATCTTGATACTCTCAAACGCTCTCCTGACATTTAAGAAAGTATGTTGGGATTTACTTTGTTTCAATGAATAGTTTTAGATATAAGAGAAATACATGATGAGAGAATCAATGCGTCACTCTTTACCAAAGATAATTTTACTATTTGAACAATATCGCCTCCTATGTTGCGCAATGCTGGATGATTCAATTCTCCCATAGCGATAACTTGCTATGTGCTCCTTAAACCTAGTTCCGATCGCAGGCTTTGTTTATCCAATGTAAATATTATCACAACCATTACGATTGATGTTGTAAATGTTCGCTCTTTCATTGAGATGGTGGTTTATCTTTCGTGTTACCTAAAAAATTCTTAGTGTGTTACGCGATGTGAAGCAACAAATGTCCAAACTTTGTCCTTTAAAAATGTCGCCTAAATTTGACGACAACTTTTTGTGGGGATTGCCTTCTAAAGTTAGAAGTCGTGACACTTCTTACATAGTGTTCACATTGGACTTTTTTTTTATACTCCCCTTCTTTTATGGCACCCTTCCACTATTCGATTTTAATAGATTTATGGAGATAGAATGGTTCACATTTGTCGCTAATTCATTCGAAGAGTCAAGTAGGCGTAGAAAATATGTTTCATTTTTAGAGGGACATAGCAGTGCATATTTAAGTAATATGTCTTTTCTCATTTTTACTGAATTGATTTCATCTTCGGTTGATAACACAGTGCAACAACCAAAATGGGAATGGGATGAGACCAACTGCAAATGAAAGTTGACGTTATCCATAACAAAACCTTGAAGGGTTTTTTTTTTTAGTTCAGTGCGAGATTTTTTTTACACGCATTTGTAGTTGTTGATTTTGGAACGCTGTCTAACAAGGAAAGATCATTGAAAATTTGATAAAATAATGCTTTTTTATTTTTATTATCCTGGAAAGTTATGGTATCTTACTGTTTTTGGGGTCGAGGAATTCATTTTCGATATTTATTTTTACCTAAAACTGACGCTAGATGGCGCCGTCATACAAATGGTGCTATTTCTTGTAAATTTTCAATAAAAAAACGGTGTATTTACTGCTTCACTGCTTTAGACATAATATTTGAGCACTTAAAGAATTTCTACAAAAAACAAGACAAAAGCAATTGAAACCCAATCAGAACACACAAATTCAAACAAGCCATAAAGATTGTACGTGTTGAAACACCTTTTCTTATTTCTCAACTGTACACTATCTTTTCTGAAATCATCTAAGTTCATTGACCTTTTCTAGTTACCGAGAATTTCGCTATTTACTTATTTCATATAACGTCACGTTTAACCTTGAAGTTGTTTTTTTGTAATGTACCGCTTTATTTGTGACCTTTTTCTAAATTCTTAAATTGTCAAATTTTAGTATCTATTTAGATGCATTGATATCGTAAATTCCATTAAACTCCGTTCATAATTAGCTCCGAATTTATTCATTTTTGTTAATTGTTGCACCTTTTTTTGTGCGCACTGTACTTGAAACGTTAGAATTTCGCATAAACACCTGCATTCGATACTCGAATCCTATTGGCTACTTAATGGCATAGCGCGGGAACTAGATTCCTCTCCCCTTCTGAATTTTCACTGACTCTCCAGCCCGCTAAGTGAGTAGACCTACGAGTCTAAGAGGCGACGCCCTGCTGCACCCCTTTGTGACCTAAATTACCCGTTCGGTAACCCCTGTGGGGGGATCTCTGGTCGTAAGGAAACCACTCCACGGAAGCCGTTTGAGTCCTTGTGTTTTGACTACGAAGACTTCTTCTGGAGCCCCGCTGACGCGGATTTCGCGAGCACCGCCGCCCTAAGTCGTCCCTGGACCCGGGCTTTCTTTCTTCATCCACCGGCTCTCTTCTACTTCTTCCTCACCCTCCCCTGGTGTGGTGACAATCAACCGTTTGTGCATTGTTTTTTTTACATGTAAGTTAATTTTAAGATTTATTTGCTTTTGTATTTGTAGTAACGAACTACCATTGGAGTAATAATAATTTAACGTAATTTTTTTTTATATTTCGGTCTTTGCTGTCATTGTTCAATTTAACGTAATTTTTTTTTAATATTCTAGTCTTTGCTGTCATTGTCCAATTAAACGTAACTGGTGAAATTATTTTAATTGTTGTTTCCTTTATCTTTTCACCTTAAAACAATGGTAGGTCGTAGTCATTTGCATGCTCGATCGAGTAAGTAGATTTTATTTTCTTGTTTCTTTATAATAATACAAATTTTAATAAATAACCCGGCACTCCCACCAGTTCATGTCATATATTTATACGTTGTAATTATGTAATACTTGGCTTCACCGAATCACGTGTCAATATAACTGTTTATATAGTCTCTCTGAGTTTTATTTACTTCAATTTTATCGTCCTTGGCGCACTAGTTTTTTTTCTTTTTCATTTAAATAACTTTTTCATTCGATTTAATTATTTAAAAATAAATCAAAAATTCTGCAAGTACCAATCCCTTGTTTCCCCGACTGGTAAATAGCCATTCTGGGCTGTGGCTAAAGTACCGGGCGACAGCGTCGGGCCAGCGAAGGCAACAGCTGACTCAACCCAGTGGCGCTCAATCCGACACCTCTCCGGCGCCTCACTGGCCGAAACGACTCCTACAGTCGCAGCGTGGGAAATAAATTATAAACGTTGTTTTATTTATCCTTCTTTCCCATCCTTTGGTACTTCGCAATCATTTATTTTATTTAATATCAATAATCTTTTATAAACAATATTTTTTTTTTTTTATTATTATTCAATCTGGTCTCATGCTCTGGGAAATTGCTACTATTTATTACGCCCTGAGAATTCGCTGGTAGCAAGATACACAAGCACACAAGTCAATGCAGTTTGGTATTCCAATGTTATGGTACAATCCAGGTAATTTTTTTAAAATTTATTTTATATCGTATATGTAGCATTATTTTATCAAATTTTCAATGATCTTTCCTTGTTAGACACCGTTCCAAAATCAACAACTTTAAATGCGTGTAAAAAAAATCTCGCACTGAACTAAAAAAAATCCTTCAAGGTTTTGTTATGGATAATGTCAACTTTCATTTGCAATTGGTCTCATGTCATTCCCATTCGGAAAATTCGACTTTGTATCACAGTGTAATGGGAACTCATGTGTTCCTGAAACAATTATCTCGAATTAATAAAATCTCATGTATATGTGTGTGTCCATTACTCCTTATAATATTGTATAGTGTCATTATATCAACGAATACAGTTAATAATAAGAATCATTCACACAAATTTTGGTCTGGTGAAGCATACTTTTGATAGCTAAATATTCAGAAAGAAATGTTGAACAAGAAATCAATTTGAAGAACCTTCATTGTTTCTAGTCAATTTTACAATGGATTTTCTTCAAGTTTTGATAGCCTATCACAAGGTCTTCAATAAAGTTAGCACACTTAGGAATTACTGTTGGAGATTAACATGATAGAATAGTTAGTAAATAGATTAAGTAAGTTTAGTTTGTCAATATATTAATTAGATTAAGGACAATTGTCTAATGTAGGACAATGCGAACTGCTGCATCAGCCATGTATTTATATGCTGAACGCAGAGGACTCGCGACAGAGAAGAGACTCATAAAAGAATTAAACTATGTTCTTGTGGTAAAATTAACAGTAGATGCTGTGCGCCGTTTGTTAATGTAAAAAGATGTAAAATTCAGGTGAAGTGTTGATTATTAATTCAAAATAAGATCTAAAGTGTTTGACCGTACAAACGTTTGCAAAAATTTCTTTTTCTATTGTAGAATAATTCTTTCTGTTTTATTTAAACTTCTACTTCAAAAAGTTGCGGGTTTATTGTTCGAATTTGAAAAAAAAAACAACTGCACCAATCACAGAAACTGATGCGTTTATTCTTAGAGCCGTTTTACACGTACGGGAATTTTTACTTAAATCATAACAAAAATTATGCCGAAAATTTTGGTGAGAATTTTCCTAATAAATTTTGTCGCAACACTTTCAGGTCGTTTTACACAGGAATAAGGTTACTCCCATTTACACTTATAGGTTCTACTGCAAATAGCAATTTAATTTAACAAATGCGCCTGCTATAACAACGAATATCGTGAAAATTCCGGTTAAAATTTATTCCTGTGTAAAACGACCTGAAAGTGTCGCGACAAAAATTCTTATGAAAATTGTCACCAAAATTTTCGGTATAAATTTTGTTATAATTTGCGTAAGAATTCTCGTACGTGTAAAACGGCTCTCACATGGTGAAAACGGTATTTTTAGAAACAATTGGATATGATTATAATACTGGTGGATGAATCAATCGTTGTTTTAGCAATTCAAATGCATCTTAGTGTTGCTCCAATTAAAATCTACATTTGGCTATGGTAACTTAACAAGTGATACTACTGTATCGGCAAAATTACTAATAAATTTTCGATTGTAATTAGTAAATGCTACAAAATGCTTCACATCTCTATTATTTTTTGGCATAAGATAGTTTCTAGCAAGCAGCGAACTGTACTTTTAACAATATTAACACAACAACATATTTAATCTCACTTGCATATCAATACATGACCAGCTAACACAGCAGTTCGCATTGTCCTTCATTAGGTAATTCATCTTAACCTAGTTTACGTAATTACAAATTAAACCAACACGATAAACAAGTAAAACAAGTTAAATTTAGATACAATATTGTCAGAATTTCCTGAAAAAAATAAAAAAAAAATTGATGTTTGATTACCTCATTTTTGCTAACATGTTTAACAGAATATTTATAACTTCCAGTATTTTGTGTACAACATTCCAAACAAATACTAAAAAACGCAGTACGTATAAGATTGTAAGTATTTTATGTAATTTATGTAACCTCCTCTGTACATTTACTGTAAATTTTCTGTATTATTATTTCATTCTTCTGTTTGTAAACTAACATAAAATGGAAGTGATGATACTCAAGATCTTGAAGGAGATACAGTAATCGTGGAATGCAATTTCTCATAAAGCCTATTCTGAACACTGGTAGGCGTACATATACTGATTTTATCACTTAGATTTGAAGCAAATGATGACGATAGTACACGTAACTTCAAAGGGAATATATAAATTATGTAAATATGCAACTTGGCGGAGTCGAGTTTTCGACTATAGCTAATCCCCGGCGTGTGTCTTTCGCTAATGCCATATATTCGAAATCAGTTTAACTAGAGCGAGTCGCAACACCCACCTACGGCGTACCCCGCATTGCGTCACAACGATCCGCCAACCTTCGTTGTCATAATTTCCTTACCTACAGGCAGATGGCGGTGTCTCCATCATCGTTCATTTTCACGCCATACAGTTCGCGGTGAAAATTCCAATATCTAAGAACGCTCAGGTCCTGTACCTCGCTGTATAAAGGAAATCTGTTCCTTACAACCCACGTCTCCTCGCTGTAAAGGATCCCTTTGTCTTTAAACTGTTTCGCCTGCCTTGGGGTGGGGAAGGGCGAACCTTGGAGCAGGTCTGGAATTACTTAGACAAACTTCTCGACTTTATCAAAGTACCAGAGAGGAATTTCGGATTTTCTCCTGAACTATCTGCTAGAAACTGTTAGGAATCTTATGTGGCGAGTAGTGTATACAGGGCATTTCCGTAAAGAGCAATGAGTAGTTGCAACACCCATGTTCCTCATTCAAATTTTGAGGGTGGAGGTTACTGCGCTACCAGGAATGATTTTAAATTATCAGGCCATCAATATTTGTCCTCCTAGGTAAAGAGTTATTTGAAGTGGTTCGTTGTTACCTAAATTTCCGGCACCGAAAGTGACGGTAGAATACCGAGAAAAATCGTGAGGCAAGAAATCAAAATAAAAACAGAAAAGGTGATGCACTTCCGCTTTACAAACCTTCGAATAAGTGGGTTGATATTCGGCAATCATGCAGGGTGACAGCCGGCTCGTCGGCGAGGGAGTGGGTTGATAGAAACACTTTTTATCCAAGATGGATAAAAAATTCGGCGCCACCTGCTTAGGATTACTTACCCTGTCATGCCCCCAAGATAAGCAGGAATCCACGGTGTTAAATAAAAGTCGGGGGTAAAGCGGGTTGCAAATGTTTACACACAAAGAAATAAAAGAATGAGTTTACTGACAAAGCAAATATAATTTTTAATACGAAAACTTGACATATAAATAAACAAGTAAAGGTCAGATTGACAAATAAAAAGAAATAAAGCTCAAAAGGAGCAATGTTGTTGTCGAATTGACATTAAATACGGTAAAAAAATGACAGGTTGTCCTAAGATAGGACACGAATGCCGAACGCTATGGCCAACGCAAACCGCTCACATGGACTTGTACAAACAACATTTCTTAAATTATAAATTGATTGAAATGTTACGGTTAAAAAACACAAAAAATAGAATTAAATATTTGAATGGTGAAAAGGTGAATAAACACCCTGTATATGCCAAGCCGATATTCAATCGGATGGTGTTTGACAATTGATTCAAATTAAGTGAGTAAACAGAACAAAGAAGTAAATGAAAAAGTAAATGAATATCCGAATGGAGATTAAACTATTTTACTAAATTAACGTTAGGTAGCACCCTCCGAATCTAGGTACAACATATAAAATTTACTTTACTACATTAAATACAAAAAAAAAAAAACAATGATCGGGGGTGGTTTCCTATTATAATCGCGGAAAGGTTACAAATAAAAAAGAGAGAACGTGCACTTAGCTTTGCCCTGATCGTAGCCTCTGGGCTGACTCGGTAATACTCCTAAACCAGGTGGTCCGGGTAAATTTCAAAAGATGTAGGGTTCTCCGAAGGACTTAGAGAGTCGCAGAAGTCCTCAGCCGCACGTGGGTGTTCAAATTCTCACATAAAACGAAAGTAAAATTCCAGAATTCAAAAATAAGGGGGTTATAAAGACCTCAAAAAAACACAGAAACCTCAAAATTAGTGATTTGAAAGAAATGACAAGATCTGCTTACCGTTAAATAACGAGGTTTTACAACGAAGAGAAGAAAGAAACAGATATGGCGTAGGGACGCGTGGTTCTCAAATTATATCCCGAATTTATCGGACCCATCCACCGTAATAATCACGAAGATTTCCCACTTCAAACACAAATGAAGATACGGCCAATGATTATTTCAAGCAATCTTCCAATAAAATCCACAGATGTGTGAAAATATCCAAAATTTCCAAAGATAGGAAGATGTACTCGTAAGAGCGACTCTAAACAACAACCAAGACCCAACAGCAAGCCGAAAGGAAGCAATACGTCACGCAACCAATCAGAAGACAGATAAATAAGACAAGAATAAAGATATAGAGGTGCCCTCTAATGTCGAAAAGATGTAAATACAGAATAAAATGATCTGA
Source organism: Protaetia brevitarsis (assembly GCA_004143645.1). Taxonomy (NCBI): domain Eukaryota; kingdom Metazoa; phylum Arthropoda; class Insecta; order Coleoptera; family Scarabaeidae; genus Protaetia; species Protaetia brevitarsis. The sequence goes on along the minus strand of RXPK01000966.1, from coordinate 119,241 downwards.
ATAGACGATAAATCGAACAGATCTATCGATGCGTGGGAATCGATAATACCGATATGTCCAAAACAAACAGATCTTAACTTTACCTAGAAATGAAAACGTCAACACAAATCTGACTTAACACTGGAATTGAAGGGATTTACTAAAGTTGAAAGAAATTAAACGAAAGACCGTAATAAGTATAAGGAACTATCTGTAAGTAAATGAGAATTAAAAGATACAAATTTTAGCTAGGCCGCACTAACAGGGAAAAGAAAATACAATTTGAAAGCCAAAAATTAAACGATAATGTTTACGTTGTGAAATTACAAGACGTAGGAGCATCTCTGCAGATAAAAGAAGGCAGTAGAAGAAAATAGGGTTACAAAAGCTTATCGAAAAGACTAGCGGAGAACTAATTCGAGGTAAGCAAAGCAAAAACCGTAACATCGTTTCAATTGAAATGCCCTGTATAGTAGAATCTATTTATATTTTAATTTTAACTTTTGACATACTTCCCTTCACGTCTAACAACGACAATCAGAACAAAAGAATGAAAGATAGAGAAGGAAAGGAAACTTCTGATAGATCTGACACTTTTTTTACAGCCAGAAGAAATCAACCCTTCAAAAATTTAATTGAAACGTCAGGCGGTTCGTATATAGCGAATCGAGGCCGCTGAAATGAAAGAAAAACAAAAGAAGGGAAGAAAACCTCCCCCTTTAAAAACAAGAAAAATATCACGTCAAGCTTCAACCGTAACGGAATTAATTAAGAATTCCGCGACGCACAGTGGTTCGTTAGGCATCGTTGCGATCCGCAAATAATGATTTTGATGAAATCCGAGGGGTCATAATTAAAAATAAACGTCTCGGATATGAATTGCTGTTGTTCAATCTTACAAAAAAGCCGAGTTATCGCCCCTTAACTAAAAGCTTCCCAACGCTAATGGAACGGATAAGCAGAACATAACGTTTTATAATGTTTGGAATGACCGCTTAAAACGATTCTCAACTCCCTCCGGGAACCGTGGGTAGCTATTTAAAAGTCTAGGGATAAAACATACCCCCGCCCTCACATTACCCCATTAGCGTGTAAGTTAATGACTTTAACTGAGGGGTAATCTCGTAAAATTACTTTTTGGCGCAGTCCGTAAGATGTAAGACCTTTCCGCATCCACCACATGGGGAATCTTCTCTCGGCGAAATTATCGATTTCCTAATCGGGGGTGGGAAAATTACGGGTAGGTGGGTTGGAGCGCGGGGAGGTGGGGCGATGAGTATAGATTTTACTTCATTTATTTCTGCCATCGTTTCGACGTGGCGCAAGGTGTAGGTACAGTTTCCGCCTTCCGCCCTCTGATTCCTCCAATTTCGATATATGTGGGTAGAATTGGAAATATTTCTCCTCCAACTTGCGCACTCCTTAAATCTCGCGATAAATCTACCCGGGGTGAGAAATTATACGCTCGTCTTTGGATTCGCTTTACGCCAACGGGGAAATAATGGTCGCCTTCTGTTCTTCCCCGATTGCTACCATGCGCCACTGGTTTATATCCAGAAATGCGTCGTCTGGATGCTTTTATTAAGGTCGAGACAGACTAATGAGGGCTTTTAGCAGAAGAAGTGTTTATCGATGCCATCTGGTGGTCACCTTAAAACTGGGTAGCGAATGTTCCGGCAGATGCAATGATGTGAAATTTAATCAATACATTTACTCCCTAGTGTTGAGTAAATCCAAGATATTTTCTGTGCCTTATAATATATTTAAAAGAGATAGAAATCATAGTCAGGTTGGACGAAGCACGGGTGGAGGCGTCACCAGGTATCCGCGTCGTCAGGATGCTTTTATTAAGGTCAAGACAGACTAATGAGGGCTTTTAGCAGAAGAAGTGTTTATCGATGCCATCTGGTGGTCACCTTAAAACTGGGTAGCGAATGTTCCGGCAGATGCAATGATGTGAAATTTAATCAATACATTTACTCCCTAGTGTTGAGTAAATCCAAGATATTTTCTGTGCCTTATAATATATTTAAAAGAGATAGAAATCATAGTCAGGTTGGACGAAGCACGGGTGGAGGCGTCACCAGGTATCCGCGTCGTCAGGATGCTTTTATTAAGGTCAAGACAGACTAATGAGGGCTTTTAGCAGAAGAAGTGTTTATCGATGCCATCTGGTGGTCACCTTAAAATTGGCTAGCGAATGTTCCGTCAGATGAAATGAAATGAAATTTAATCAATACATTTACTCCCTAGTGTTGGGTAAATCCGAGATATTCCTTACAATATATTTAGAAGTGATAGAATCATGTTCTTGTTGGACAAAGCACGGGTGGAGGCGTCACCAGGTATCCGCGTCGTCAGGTATCCGACGCTAGTAATATTGTGAAGGCATTTGTCAACAGATTCTCTAATGTTTTTTAATCTAACTTCATCACTGACCTGTCGTCCCGCTTTGTTACTGCCGCCAGACGCTTTACTTTTTCTGAATTTACCACTGATGAGATAATGGCTGTCCTAACAGCCAGAAATATTACATAGATATTTTTAAAAATATATTTTATAAATATTTTTCGTGAGAGGTTTTTGAATATATTTTTCATATTTTTTTCTAAATATAGATAAAAATATTCAATTAAATATTATTCCATATTTTAAAATTAATGTAAGCGCTATATTTTTTCTAAAATATTTGTAAATTATTTACATGAAAATTGAGATTTTTTATGCAATCTATTTAATTTGTCAAAATGAACTAAAATTGTTCTTGGTTATTTAGAATGTATAACGTCGTTAACGAATAGTAGAAACATACATAGAGTTGTCTAAAAGGCAAGAACTTGTTTTTTTACACTCACCATACAAGTTAATAATCAATAATTCTGGCATCTTTTAAGGCATACTGAAGGTTTATCAAATTAATCACTATTTTTTAATTGAAGTGTTCTAAATAAAAAACAAACATATCTATTTATTATCATTTTATTTGAATAAGCCAATAAAAATGAAAAATACTCATTTTTAAGTCTAGCCTTGGCTGGTGCCAGGTACAACCCTATGGCTTTTCTCATATCTTCGGTAGTGGCACTCTCATGGCGTTTCCTTGTGGCCTCTAAAACAATGCCAATTGTATTAGATCATACCATGAATAAAACATCGTACAACATTATCAACACCTACTAATATATTTGGAGCATTTACAATAATTGGAGTGGTAGCTACATTCTAATACTTACGATACTTATTTTTACTTTATTTCATAACAACTTACAAATATTACAAATAATATAATACAAAACGCAGATATATTAATAGAAAAGTTACAGCGCTCAACTTAGATACTAATTAAATCATATTAGATATATATTATCTAATTTAATCTTTAAACTATCATTTTAAATAGGTACATACCTACTTAATATGTATGCATATTTTACCCATTTTATATTATTCGTCCCTACGCACCAAATGTACAAAAGGAAAATTCAATCTTTTTTTATATGAAATAAATATTTACAGAAATACAAAGCAAAATATTCTTGCAGAGTTATGAAAAATATATTGAGAAAACATTTGCAATAAAATATTATTAATGCTACATAACATATATGTTTTTAAATGTTTTCCTAATATATTTTCTATAATATATTTTATGCATGTTATATTAATATAACTAATATTCAAGAAAGATTTAATATTTTTTAAATATTTATAAAATATGAAATAAATATAGTCACTGGGCTGCCATTCGACAGCTTCTTGACAATTTTGCATCTGGTTCTGATGGACTGCCTAACATTCCAGTAAGTGACTGTGCGCCTGCATTATGTGAGCCTCTCACCGTTATATTTAACTTATCTCTTACGGCCTTCATTTTCCCCCATTTTTGGAAAATGGCTAGTATTACTCCATTCTTTAAACAAGGTGACCGCTTTAACATCGATAATTACCGTCCTATTAGTACATTACTAAAGTTAGGTAGTTAACTACCTCAAGTCTTACATTTCAGAAAATCAGCATGGCTTTATGTCCGGTCGTTCTACTATAACCAATCTGATTTCTTTTTTACATTTTTATCTTACTTTTTTGTCCCATATTTGGATCTACAAATATGGGACAAAAAAGATCATCATTATTATTATTATATCATCCAAGCAATTGCTCTACTATTCTAGAAAGCAAATCATAAAATAAACCCTTTATTAGCTGAATGTAAGAGTCAGAAGCACTTTTTGAACTTAGCATTGAAGAAAACAACAAATCCTTGCGATTAACTTTTTATTAGATCTTTTAAAGGCGTTATTTCTTATATTTACGTGAGTTAGGGCGTTCTACACGATGGTATCTTGGAACTCATACTTTCTCTCCTATATATATGATATAATATCCACGCTGTTGAATGTCCGACGCAGGACTGCAATTTTCTAGCCATTACTGGAGCTGATGATACTTCTTTGTGATGGAGAACGCCGCAATTAAAGCTGTCTCGGATTCTTTAAAATACATCGAAAAATAGTTGTAGGATAACAAATTTGAAACTAATATTGTTCACAACAAAAAGCTAATTTTTTTTATTGCTGTGCAATGGATGTTGGATCTCGTAATGGACGATTAGTTAAGATGAGAAAAGAAAAACATATTTATGTGTTGGTTAAAAAATTGAGGAATGTCTGCTTTGGCGTACTAGGATTGCTAGATTTGGACGCTGTTATTCTTATGGGTTGTGGATTAGATTAAATTAAGATTGGGATGGATGTAGACATATGTTTCACCGCGATCTTTTCAGATCTATTGTGATTTGCTTTCTCCAAGAAGATTGACTTCTTAAATAGATCTATTACCTTTCAGAGAGATTCTTCATGTAGCTAATTGTTCTGACTCTTGAGCTCAGTACAGTATTACTAGAAACCTTGTCCTCACCAAGCCATTGATTGTATTGGCACGGCACTTGAACTTGGGGTTTCTCCACCTTCGTGGTAGAGTCTACAAATAGCATCATCTGCCCGAGCTATCTTAGATGTATGTATGCTTATTTAGTTTGCAATTACCGGTTAACAGGTCTATATTTAGAAGTGTCTCTGTTCTGATGACTTTTGCCAGCACTCTTTGGATTAATTGTTGTACTGTAATTATTGATGAACTTATTCATTTGCAATTTGACAATGCCAAAGCAAGGGCCATCTCCTATGAATGACGTTATCTGGTCAGTTAGCTCGCCACTTCATTTCTATTCGCGCTAGAGTGGCTGGGAATCCAAGCCAGTATTAATTTCCTCTGAGTGTCTAGAGAGGGCGAGGATACCAGTCATAGGACTCGAATATGTGTGATCTAAAAAGAAATATATTCACAGTTTATATACAGTAGATTATAAACAGTCGATCCCTTCGATCAAAATCATGTATTGCATGTTTTTGATTATTTTAGTATTTGTTTTTTTTGTTTAACCAAACCACAAAATCTATATTTTATTATAATTATTAATGTATTCGTCAATGGCTTCGACGAAAAATGAACGATTACTCAATTCTTCCCCCACCTCCAAGTCGTTTGGTTGTTCCAGTGTGGGCGAAATAAAATATGGAAACTGATCCTAACAAAAAAAAAACTGTAACCTGGCCGTGGGCGTTCAGCCCGTCGCTGTCGCTGGAGGTAAGAAGAAAAAAAGAAGGTTGGAGAGACCGTTATTCATCAAGCAGGGGAACTGTCAACCGATATCATATACACGACATGTTTCATTTCCTGCCGAAACTTGATAGGGACCGCGGGGTAGTTAGGGACATTGGAGCACGGTTACTGAAGCCTCTAGTTTTTCCCTAGCGCGTCGTCTTCATTTTATACCCCACGGGCTTCGATAATATTGTTCGATGACATTGACGTGTTTTGCAAGTTTTTTTTTCTACGAGTTTTAATTCAGACATTTTCATTGTGGGAGATTGTTATTTTCTAGCATACCGGAGAGGAATTAAATTTTCGTTATTTTAGGAAAATGTTGATTTAAAATGGGATACATTAACGCTTATATCTTGGTTTCCAAAAACATCGATATTGTCGTGGAGAATTCCTGTGTGGATATTTTCCTGAATGTTTGATAACCGTCAAGTAATTACATAAGGAGTATGGAAAGTATCAAAGAAACCCCAAGAGTGCGTTTTAGATACTTATTTTTTTCCGACGACCATAAATCCTTAACAAATTGATTAATTATTAATATTATGTTAGCAGTTTGTGGTATTGTTTTAACAATTAATCTTACCTAAAAGAAGTCATTAATTTTTAACTAATAAAAGATAATGGTCCCAATGTAGAGCCTTGCGGTATACCTCAACATATTTCTCATTGCGAGATTTACTGTTATTATCGATTACATATCAGCTGATTACATCGAAAGGCTTCGAATAATCAGATATGAAATCAACCATTCGATTGATAAAATTACTAGAAAAAACTGTACCCAACAGCGTCTTACATGGAAGTTGTTGCCGTTGGATTGCAATCGCTTCATTTATGGATTTTATTTAAAGATTTTTGTTAATTAAAATTAAGAATTAGACCCTGCAACGCCATCTAGCAGTGAAGTTTCGTACTCCTTGCTCGTCACAACGCATCTTACCGTGATAGTGAAAATTAATGTCTCAATTTTCGTTATTTATTTCCAAATTAATTAGTAATTCATTGTTAGTTAAATTTGCTTTTCATTATTCAATTATTAGTTCAAGTTTTATTCATTAAAACCTTTTCTTTTGTGTAAATCACTCCGCATTGTTAACTTGTCAGTGACTTATTTGATTCACGTTGCATTTCCTACTTCCGCCCGCTTGCTCAGCAAGAGAGACGCAGAGGCTTCCCACACCATCTTAGACGCGCTGTTCAAGTTGCTCCGTGCAAATTCCATTCAGTTACCACGTTGTGGAATTTTCTCACGTGAGAAACCTCCAATATCGAGTGCATTTTCCGTTTTACCTGGGACTGCCAGGAGTCTTGTGTCCATTGCATCAATATTCCTGTAAAGGGTTTTGCAACAGTAGCGCCAAGTCGGCATTCCTTTTGTTTAATGGCCTCATCTTTAGGTCACTGGTAAGCTGACTCCTTCTGTTGTTAATTTTATCAGTTTTGGTAATCCGGCCCCGAATTTCAGGACCTATTTTCTTTGGCTTTGATTTAAACCTAGAGGGTGAACGAAGTACCTAATTTGGGAGACCAAATCCAGATCGTTGAATTCACATGCAAGTGGACCACGCCTATGACATCAGCGTAACGCGCTAAACACCCTCCCGGACGTATACACCGACACTCACCAAACTTACCAGCTAAGTCTTATATTTTATTTTATTGTTTTCTTTTCTTACACCGAATTACAATTTGAAGTTATTATTGAACTACAATAATACTACTAACTAACTTAGATTAAGATTCACAATTTACATTTCTTAAATACCTTCATAATTATTTTTCTTTAACTTTATTCATCGCACGATCATTACCTATAATTTTAAATTATTACTTAAGTATAGCGGTTAAGATCGAACACCAATGTATTGTCATCGCAACAGATGTTAAGATTTGTATTTCGTTATATTGCATTGTATGTTATTATTTTACTGTTTTTTTTTTTTTTGTAATAAATATACAGTGTCATCCAAAAAGTTGTGTTTTGAATACATTATTTCGATCCGATAAGACCTTAAGCTTGAGAGCGAACGAACCTCGTAACAAAGTGTTCGCTGGTAAAACGAAAGTTATGCCCTGCAATTAATTAAAATAACATATCTTCCCTGTCTGCCCCCCACCACACACGTCTTCCCAAAACAGAGGGTGTTAATTGTTGCAATAGCGACACGTCTGCAGGAGCTATAACTTTAACCAGGCCGGGCACTCGTTCTCGGTAATTGTCCCACTACTTCTGAAGCGTACAAACAGCCTCGGCGATCGATATGCAGCGGCACTCGTGCATCTTCTTGGACCTCCTTTTGCCCTGTGCCGGACTGCGACTGGAACAGAGCGACTATGCGGTTACGGCGGCGTGCCCGTAAAAAGTAGCAAATTCATTAAATTGCGAATGAGAAACTGAACGCCGGCCGTATTACGTCAGTAGGTAAGGGACTGCCACCCACGTTCTCTGATGTCTCAATACTGCGGGAGGCTTTGCCAGACGACCCCCGTGAAACGGTAGTTTTAGTGTAGACGGGGTGGTGGGGGCACGGATGTACATGGCTTGTTTCATATATCGCGCGGAGGCGTCTCGTTTGCGGACTGTACAACTTCGGTAATTGAATTGTCGATGTGTGTGGGCGACAGTGGGTCGGTTGCTATCGGTTCGATTTTGATCAATAAAGATTTCGAGTAAATTGAAATTCGATATAGTGGGTGTGAAGGTAAAGGATTGTATTTCGTAGTGTTTCTCGAATCTTGTTGTCAGAGTTAAATCTTTATAGCTATATAGTTTTAGCGCCCAACGTGGGGCTGTTGCAAATATTTTATAAACAATATAGTATTCATTTTTGATTAGTATTGAGTATGAAAAAAAAAACTATTCTTCTTTAGTCACTGTTGTTCATCAAATTTTCTACGTTCGGTGCCAAAGCTGAAATGCCAATATTGCTCTTATTCCAATAGGACGCACGTAGCGTAAAATTAAACATAAAGTAAACGAGAGCCCTCACATGAGGTTTTAGTTACAAATAAGATATTATTAAGCAAAAGTTATTGCAAACTGACAAACGATCGCTTTTACACATTAAAGAGATCAAACAATGACTGACTCAAAAACCGGCTTTTGACATCTGTCACGACAGCGTCCCAAACAAACAGCTAACTAGTGCATTGCACGCATGCCTCAGATTATATAGCCATAGACCTTATTGAATTGAATGTAACAATATATTGATGGCATATGTCCATTATAAAAAAAATTGAAATTGCGTTTTGAGCACAGGTTTACAGCTTATAGTTCATCAAATATGTTTACCAGCCCTGTGTGGGATGCTAAAATATAACGACAATATAACGACAAATCAAACAAACTTATTCACCACCAAACTAGAAAATTTAATTATTTTGTGCTGCCAAATGTCCATTATAAAAGTTTGAAATTGTTTTTTTTGAGCTAAGGGTGACAGCTTTGTTGTTATATAGTTTTGGCGCCCATCGTGGGGTCATTTGAAATATTTGATGAACAGAATACTGCTCTTTGATTAATATTGTGTTACGGTTTTTTTGCTTCGCTTACTTCGAATTAGTTCTCCGCTAGTCTTTTCGACAAGCTTTTGTAATCCTATTTTCTTCTATTTCCTTCTTTTATCTTCAGAGATGCTCCTACGTCTTGTAATTTCTCAACGTAAGCATTATCGTCTAATTTTTGGCTTTCAAACTGTGTTTTCTTTCCCCTGTTAGTGCGGCCTAGCTAGAATTTATATCTTTTATTCTCATTTACTTACAGATAGTTTCTTATACTTAAAACGGCCTCAGACTTTTGTTTAACTTCTGAAATTCCCATGTTTTGACAATTGGATGACATTTCTTGGTACGCTAGGTCTGTTTGATTTGGACATGTCGGTATTATCGATTCCACGCATCGATAGATTTGTTCGATTGAGCGTTCTATTTAGATCACCTATTCTGTGTTTACATCTTTCCGACGTCAGAGGGCACCTCTATGTCTTTATTCTTGTCTTATTTATCTGTCTTCTGATTGGTTGCGTGACGTATTTCTCCTCCCGGCTTGCTGCCATTCTTGGTGTTGTTTAGACGCTTCTTACGAAGTACATCTTCCATCTTGGCAATTTGGATATTTTCACACATCTGTGGATTTTATTGGAAGGTAGCTTGAAATAATCATTGGCCGTATCTTCGCTTGTGTTTGGTGTGGAATTTTGGTGAATATTACGCCGGATGAGTCCGATAATTTGGGATATAATTTGAGAGCCACGCGTCTGCAATGCCATATCTGTCTATTTCTTCTCTTCGTTGTAAAACCTCGTTATTTAACGGTAAGCAGATCTTGTCATTTCTTTTAAGTCACTAATTTTGAGGTTTCTGCGTTTTTAGAGGTCTTTTAATTTTAAGTTTGGAATCTTACCTTCGTTTTATGTGAGATTTTGAACACCCACGTGCGGCTGAGGACTTCTGCGACTTTTTAAGTCCTTCGGAGAACCTACCTCCTTTAGAAATTCAGTGGACCATCTGCTTCGGGTATTACCGAGTCAGCCCAGAGGCTGTTAGGATAGGAGAGGATCTCTATGCCCCGTAACAGCTGAACAGGGGAAAAGCTAAGTTGCACGTTTTCTTTTTATTTGTAAATTTTGTCCGCGTTTAAAACTTTCATTAGTAAATAACCAACCCCGATCACTTAGTTTTTTTATGTTCTATTCAACGGTACTGTAAATTATTTATGTTATAACAGGGATCGGAGGGTACTACCCGTCACTAGTTCAGTAAAATAGTTTAACTTTAGTATTCATATACCTTTACATTTTTTTAACGAATTCAAAATATTTATTTAAAACATCAACCGATTAAATATTGGCCTGTAATATACAGGGTGATTTATTCACCACTAGTATAATCGAGTCAATTATTTAGCTTTATTTTAGTAGTTTATTTTTTTTTGTAACTGTAAAATTTTCTTGAATTTAAATTAACTCTTAGCCTAAGAATTTTCTTTGTATAACGTGTGTGAAGTGATTGCGTTGGCCAAAGCGTTCGGTGTTCGAGTCCTACCGCAGGATTTTCTGTTATATTTTTACAATATTTTATTTTTATATTTTATAGTCGTTAATAACGTTCACTGATACAGAGTATCATATTTATTATCTGAACACTTTATGTCAATAACACCAACATGTTCCCCCCTTATTTTATGTCAAATTTTATTAATAAAAGTTTAACTGTTTTATCAGTTATTTTTTTTGTGTCTGAGTTTTTTTGCAAACCGCTTTACCCCTCGATTTTTATTTATCAACTTGGATTCCTGCTTATCTTGGGGGCATGACAGGGTAAGAACTAAGCGGTGGCCGCCGAAAATTTTTATCCATCTTGGGTTGTATTTCTATCAACCCACTCCCTCGCCGACGAGCCGGCTGGCACCCTGCATGATTGCCGAATATCAACCCACTTATTCGAAGGTTTGTAAAGCGCAAGTGCATCACCTTTTTTTTGTTAATTTTGGAATTCTTGTCTCGTGATTTTTCACGGTACCCTACCGTCGCTTTCGGTGCCGGAAATTTAGGTAACAATTGATTATTAAATATTTCCAGCAGCCCTACGTTGGGCGCCAAAACTACATAACGACAAATTAGATAAACTTACGTATTGAATTAGGAAATTTAATTATCTTGAAGATTTGCCCTGAGATGTCAAACGTACGCGTTGGAAATTGAATTTTGACCTGCATGTTGATGAGTCACTTGTGTTTTTCTATTAATTTGCGTCTAGAGTTTCTTAGTTAGGTATATACCTTAATTACTACAGAAAAACCGTACTTTCTACAATATTTATTCTTACAATTAAAACTTTTTATATAGTGTATCTCGCATCTCCTTCATCTGGTCCTAACCTCAATCAGACACAAGCACACGGCACGTAGGAGAGAAAGATCTTGTTTTATTGATTCAACTCGGGCGAATATCTGAAACGCAAACACGTATTTAAGTAATGACGAAACTCGATTACCGAGACGGGGCTAAACTTTAAAATCAAACACACGCACAACGCTACCATAGCGCCGGCACGGGAAGCAAGAGTCTTACGGAGGGGGGGGGGGGGTAGATGCTCGAGTTTCATTCGGCGGCATCGCAGAAGGAAACTTTATCATTAGCTTAACTGATTGTCGCAGTTCCAGTATCTCTGGTACGCGCTCGGAGAGATTGAAGGATCCCGTGGAAATTGTAATCCCCTTTCGGAGAGGACTAAGGTATATAACCATCCGGACTGCTACCTATGTACCGGAAGAAGGGTTCAAAGTGGAAGAGGATGGGAGGTACAGGGCGGCGTACTTTACTACCGGATTTAATTAAGAAATTTAACCGTTTGTAGATGTGGCGAACGAGCAATGTACCTATAATAATGTTATGCATGTAATAAAGTAAATCGTTGTTCTCGTGAATGGCTGCTTTCCCTGCTTCTATAACAATTTGGAAGGAATACACATCGTATTTAAGTACCTTTCACAGACGGATGCTCGCTGATCTTTATATTCCGATATTTATTTAAACCTAAGGTGGGTGAAAATTCAGGTCAGGAAACACTCGCTGGTATCTTTAACTCTTTTCAACTCTACCCTGCATTAATCTCGCGCGTCTGACACTTGTGAAAGGGAAAGTTTTGCGGTTACACAGTTTTGGCGCCCAACGTGGGTAACGTGATCACTTTAATCTGTTACCGTTCCCTCCCAACCTATTTCTGTTATCGCTGTAAGTCAATCACGGTTACCGCACGCTAATATCTGCTGTGCTTGTGGTGAAACAATGGTAACCAATTAAAACTGGATTGATTAATAGAAGCATTTAAAAACTTAACACAAAGGTTGAGGTTGAGGACTTTCCTACAGTAATAATGTAATGTCTCCTAGGCTTCCCTCCTCTTCATTTGGTGAAAATGGAGCATCTCAGATTACAAGAACTAGCAAGGGTAGATATGCAGGATTGGAACACAATAATATTGTCCATCACGTGGAAGGCAACCTTCTGGGAATGACACCAAATGATTGCAACATATCTTTTTCAACAGAAGTTCTGAGGTGGTATTCACGAATCGGATAAGCTGGAATCAACCCACAGTACAGGTTTGGAGAATTGATCTGGTATACAAACGGAAACGGGACTGGGGCTAGAATCTACGGCGGGGTGGGAAATACATCGATCACTCTTCTACTAAAAATATATGCCACAATTTTTCAAGCGGAGATATACGCAATATTGCATTGTACAATTGGAATCAATCATAGGACTTATGAAAATAAGTGAATCTATATTGCGACAGACAGCCAGACGTTACTGAGACCACTAGTGAGCCCCAAGATGCACTCAAAGCTGGTTTGGTAATATATTCGAGAACTGAACAGTCTTACAAATCATAATAAAGTCACTTGGCTGTGGGTGCCCAGATATTTAGCAATCGAAGGAAACGAAAAGGCCAATGAGATGACAAGAAAGGGATCATCTGCTTCATATACAGGATAAGCTGACACAGCAGTTCTCATTGCGCAACTTTGTATGATTTACTTACTTAATATTACAATAACATATTTAAAAACTAAATTTACTTGTTCTATTTATCAACAATTTTATTCTATTCTTATATATATGACTAACTATATAAAAATATGTCAAGCTGATGCAGCAGTTCTCACTGCTCTACTTTGGCTGTATGATCATGACCTACTTAATATTACAATAACATATTTACAAACTAAACCTACTTATTCTATTTATCAACAGTTTTATTCTATTCTTATGTATATATAATGACTAACTATATAAAAATATGTCAAGCTGATGCAGCAGTTCTCACTGCTCTACTTTGGCTGTATGATCATGACCTACTTAATATTACAATAACATATTTACAAACTAAACCTACTTTATTCTATTTATCAACAGTTTTATTCTATTCTTATGTATATATACTGACTAACTATATAAAAATATGTCAAGCTGATGCAGCAGTTCTCACTGCTCTACTTTGGCTGTATGATCATGACCTACTTAATATTACAATAACATATTTACAAGCTAAACCTATTTATTATATTTATCAACAATTTTATTCTATTCTTATGTATATCTACTGACTAACTATATAAACACGTGTCAAGGTGATGCAGCAGTTCTCACTGCTCTATTTTTTCTGTATGATCTTGACCGACTTAATATTACAATAACATATTTACAAGCTAAACCTATTTATTCTATTTATCAACAATTTTATTCTATTATGTATATCTACTGACTAACTATATAAACACATGCCAAGCTGATGCAGCAGTTCTCACTGCTCTACTTTGTCTGTATAATCTTGACCTACTTAATATTACAATAATATATTCACAAACTAAACCTACTTATTCTATTTATCAACTATTTTATTCTGTCCTTATGTATATCTACTGACTAACGATATAAGCACAACTCGAGCTGATGCAGCAGTTCTCACTGCTCTACTTTGTCTGTATGATCTTAACCTACTTAATATTACCATAACATATTTCCAAACTAAACCTACTTATTATATGTATCAACAATCTTATTTATTTATGTAAGTAGAATAAAATTGTTCGAATTTGTTGTCATAAATTCACCATTTATTATCAGAGCGTTTCTTACATCAGTTAAAAACAAATGAGCTTACATTTGCCTTTGAGATTTATGATAGTTCTTTTTTTGTATGTGCCGTAGAACCTTCCATCAGTTAAGGTTGATTTAATGTTCATACCTTTATAAAGAAAAGGAACATTGAATTACGATAGAATTGGGGTGGCTACTTTTCTTGCGAACTTTTCAAATCTATTGTTATTGCTTTTATTCTAGAAGATGGTCTTAAATTGTGCCATATGTCTCAATTATCATTGAGAACGGCTTCCTTACATATCTGTAATGCACTGGGGTTCTCTGAGGAGGCACAGAACGTGGACTGAGATGTTCTATTCGTCTTGTCAGAATCTACAACTGGTAGTCTCAATCCACATTACCATGAATATGTATTCATATTTCTATCAAATTCAGAGTAACCGGTTAAACTTGAACAACACACAATGATCTTTCAGGCTGAAATCTGTGCCGATCTGGAGCTGTAAACATATCTTAAACGCATTGGGGATGGCTAACAATCTTACTCTCAATCTGCCTAATCTGGGTACCTGGATATTCACTCATTCTTGGAAATGAGGAAGCAGATATCCTTACCAAAAAGGGTGGTGCTGAGGAATTTCAGCAACCAGAACCTGCCATTGGTAGCTGATCATCAGATCAAATTAGAAAGAGCTACAATGCTGGAATAACTGTCCTGGTTTGGACTTCCGCTAGAACTTGACTGTAAAAATGTGTCTCCCTTTACAGGTCATTATAAACTCAGAAAGCACCTACATAGAACCATACACGCTTCCTGATGAGACTGAATGCCGACTGCGTTTAGAAGACGAGGAGAAAATTAAGGATATTTTCTGCCACTGTCCTGCAACTATATATAACCTTCGGAAAGGCTGACCCTTCCTTAGCAGACCTGAAAACAATCGCATTCAGCAAGGTACTGAGCTAGCTTAATGGCCTGAATTTGTTGAATGAACTCTAAGATAATATCCGCTCTGAAATAGACCCTAGTGGTCTCAGTGGACGGGACGATTAGTCGAACCATGCGAATGGTATCTCTTACTAAACTAATCGGCCAGTAATCTTTGCCCTTTTAAGAATGAGAACATGTAATAATGGCATTAATGATAAATTTGCAACTTTCCACAATATCTTTTTGTATCATTTTGAGACATGCTTCCCTTTAATCAAAGTAGCCGTGAGAAACGAGCAGTGTAACAAATGGTATGGCCGTGAATTGCGGGATCGTGCAAAACGCGTAAGAGATACATTGAGACTTTATAAAAACACAAATCACATCAATACTTTAAATGATTATAAACAACTAAAGCGTGAATACAAAATAAGTGTTGAAAATACTAAGAAACAATATTATAATACTTTGATCTCCAATTCAAGTAATATAAATAGGACATCCTGGCAAATTATTAATAGTACCACTAAAGCATCAAGCAGTGATAATAAAATGTCCATAAGGTGTGGCACTTCCGGAGAAGTAACTGATGATTTGCAGGTGATAGCAAACATTTTTCAAAGCCATTTTTCATCTGTGAACAGGAGGCTTCCTTGGTCGCATGCAGTGTGCCCAATGACAGCCGCTTCTAATTTTTTATGTCTCCAACATGTATATATGAGATACTTGATACTGTCTGGGTGTGATGAAATAGTACTGAGAATATTATACCATAGTTTTCTGTAGTCTGCTTCCAGTCCTCAAAGAGTTTTGGATATTTGCCAACATGGATTACACCATGATAAGTCCAAGAGAAGCCCATTCCGTAATCTTTACCATCTCACCATTCCGACGAATCGATCAAGACTTTTTAAAATTATCGAACACGTCCAATTTGGAACACCAGTACATCAATTCACCGCCATCAGATTCGACGAGAAAAATCGAAGGGCCACTTCCAATTCGGATCCATCGGATGCGCGAAAGAGGAAACGTAATCTTCGAAACGGGAACAGAAATCGCGTCTAGGTGAAAATATAGAAATATCATCGGAAAAAGGAAGACCCTTTCTCCCGAGTCCCGATTCTTCGCCCCTCTCTTTACCTCCGTTCCCCCCTCTCCCCACCCTTAAACGTCTCGCGTTCGGCCGAATGGAGCGGAATATTCACATCAGACAAGAAGCGCGGGCACCGCTTTCGCGGGGCAAGTGCAAAGTACTTTAATATTTAAGGAACGTAGACTGGGGTTCATTACGAATGCATTAGGAGTAATGGTACGCATTTTTCCCAGTTCGTTCGTTTCTTCGTTACCGGCGTTCTCTTGTTCCAGTTTCGCGCAGCCTTCGGCTAAGGCGTAATTAGAAGAGGAGGTGGGTCCCTTTGTCGCCGTTCTCACGGCGGCGAGGACAAACGAGAATGTATATATAACAAATATATAACGAGGCGAATCGGAGGCCCCTTGTTCGAGAGGATTTTGCCTTTTTTTTTCTTTTTAGAAAGGAGATGAGGGCGCTGCCGGTGGAAGCCGAGTGTCGACCTAATTTCGAAACTTATTATGGTCGTCGTTCTTTTTGATTTTTCGCCTTTCCATGAATTATGTACTGACCTGTAGCCGTTCTCGTATTGTTTTAAATTAAAATACGTGCACTAGTATAATTCCAATCTATAAATTGAATTAAGTGATAATACTTATATATATAATATGACGAGGAAAGAATATAGAGATAAAATTCAAGAAGCGAAAAGCTCGTCGGTAACAACTTATATAAAAAATGCTTCAAATAAAAACAGAGCTACATGGGATGTTATAAAAATGGAGACGAACAGGAGAAAAGCGAACCATGATCTCGAAAATTGTAACTTAACTGAAGGGAAGTTCATTAATTTTTTTGCGGCAGTTGGGGAGGATATTGCATGCCATATACCTGGGCCAACATTACATCCACATTTTTTCGTTTCTAAACAGCTTCTATATATCTTATGTCGATAACTGAGTGCGAAGTGATGAATATTCCAAACAGTTTGAAAATCAGTTCCACACAAGACGTAGATGGTTTAAGCACTATCATGCTCAAACAAATCATACATATACTCTGCGGACCAATTACACGTTTGATAAATATCATGTTTGAGATCGGAGTGTTTCCAGATGAACTAAAAAGGGCAAAAATACTACCAATTTATAAATCCGGAAATGTTAATTGTACAAGCAACTACAGGCCCATCTCTTTACTTCCAACGGTATCCAAGATAGCGGAGGAGGCCATCAAAGTGAGACTGCTGAACTTCTTTGAACAACAGAAATATTTCAACAACTCCCAGCATGGCTTTAGAAAGGAGAAATCAACTATTACCGCCATGATTGAATTGATGGATTTAGTGGCCGATGCGTTGGATAATAAGGATGACATTAAATTACTATGCTGTAACCTGTCAAAGCCCTTCGATTGTGCCGACCGTGATGTTCTACTAACTAAACTAGAATTTTTATGGAGTTAGAGGATCACCGCTTCAACTGATAAGAAGCTATTTGAAGAATAGGTTACAGCAGGTATATTGGAGGGGGGAGTACGTCCAAAGTAAACATCATAAACAGAGGTGTTCCACAGGGGTCTATCTTCGGACCTCTACTCTTCATAATTTACGCTAATGACTTACCATCAAATATGTCATGCTCAAAAACCATAATGTATGCGGACGATACTTCCTTACTGATACGTGAGTCCGCATTGATTACCCCGGGGGAGGCCTTGGGGAGCGCTAGTGAGTGGTTTAGTTCAAACAAACTGCAACTAAATATGCAAAAAACACAAACGCTACATTTCTCACCAGCTAACAACCAGGGAGATTCTATTAAGTTTCTTGGTGTTATATTCGATAGCGAAACGTCTTTTCAAGAACATGTATATACACTGCAATTTCAACTAGCAAAATCCATCTATGCTATCCGCAGAGTAAAAAATGTAGCTGGAGAAGATGCTGCTCGCCATGCTTACTTTGTTGTTTTTCATGCTAAGGCAACTTATGGTATTCTGCTGTGGGGGGGATCCGTCGCATTAAGGAGGGTTTTCCTGCAACAAAAAGAAGCTGTTAGAGCTATCGTGGATGTAAGTGCTAGAACTAGTGGCAAAGAACTATTTTTAAAACTTAAAATACTTACCTTACCCTCATGTTACATACACACGTCTCTGCTGCACCTCCATAAATCAAAATAACATCCCCACCCATAGCGACTATCATGATTACAACACCCGTATTAAAACCCACTACGTTATTCCTCACCATCGTATAAATCGCACACAGACCAGCACCAACTATACCGCTATAAAATTATATACCTGTCTGCCCAGCTACGTCAAGAACATGACTAAATTAAACTAAATTAAAATTAGAATAAAAACATCGAAAAAAAAACATTAAATGAAGCAAGCCAAACATATTCAAGTTGGCATAATTGATCTGGTATGGTTTATTATCGGAAATTTGAAATTTATCGACATTTGCATTCAAATTATCGATTCGTTAGCAGGCAACTGGAAATATGTCCAGGCAAGTGATTTGATGAATCCACTAATGCCTCGTGTGATTAGCAAATAAAGGTAACTGCTCACGATCATTAAATCGAAAGAGATCGGTAGGAAGTAATAAAACAACTATAAACATCCTAATAATATTTTATTGAGATCTGAAAACTAAACTAATTACATTAATTTATGAATTAAGACTTTCAAATCGATTCTCTATTTTTCTTTGCTCTGAGAGATCAGCACTCCAACGTCAAAGCCAACGCGTGAAGGGCCGGTGAGGGCAAGTTTTCAAGATTATTTATCTTGGAGAGATTTAGACTCTTCAATCTAATGCCTCGTGTGATTAGCAAATAAAGGTAACTGCTCACGATCATTAAATCGAAAGAGATCGGTAGGAAGTAATAAAACAACTATAAACATCCTAATAATATTTTATTGAGATCTGAAAACTAAACTAATTACATTAATTTATAGAATTATAAGACTTTCAAATCGATTCTCTATTTTTTCTTTGCTCTGAGAGATCAGCACTCCCACGTCAAAGCCAACGCGTGAAGGGCCGGTGAGGGCAAGTTTTCAAGATTATTTATCTTGGAGAGATTTAGACTTTTCAATCTTGTTTGCTATCTGTTGTAGAGGAGAGATTACTTGGCTTCCTTTGAAGCATCCTTTGAAAAGATTATCTGCGTTTAATGATCTGTAGAAGACTTACTTTCTTTTGAGGTTCCTTTTATTGCGACTTCCTTTCTTGTCTAGGCTTGTGGTATATGAGAGATACCTTAAAATTCTAAGACCGCGAGGAATACTACAAGGATGTACGTTAGGTCCTCACAAATTACGTCAAAAAAGACGCAAATAATATAGCCACTGAGATCATGACATTATCAGCTCTAGACAGAACAAGCACATCATCAGTGTTGTTGTCACCAACTTCGAATGGGGTCGATTCGACAAACAGCGCGATTGACTCACGCAGACGGAGTAGATTACCGAGTCCACCGAGTACACACATGCATGATATGCACGCCCAGCTACGAATGTGTATGCAGTTTACGTACGGCGAGGTCGGTTCGTTTGAAGAGACATCGGCCCTCCAGTAATACAGACGTAACATACATACGTACGACACACTCTCATAATACCGCTTCGCCCGCAGTAGCGTCGCTTATGAATAATAACACGGCCGTATTTGCATAAATATGATATCTGCCGCGTGTACTATGTTAATGTCGCCATAACACTGCCGAAACATGTGTACTCACGACGATGCGATTAATTATTTACATGGGGTTGTTATAGGTTTGACTTGATAACTTAATACATCGAGTCATTATCGCGGCTGATTGTGCCTTTCCACTATGTACATGTAGATTATTATATGGTTGTATTTTATGTTGAAAATCTTCCATCAAAATCTAATAGTGCACACATGTTTTTTCTTTCCTAACAGACTTAATCCTGAAAACAACGGGTGGGTGGTATGTTAAGGAAAACCTAAAAGTTAGTCGTGCGAAAATAACACCAGTTCCTTTTACGAAAAAAGAAAAGAAAGCTGGATGGCCTAAAACCACCAATTCTTCATAATGAAATGATACAATTCCATCAAGATGCTAAACTCCTAGGAATCGTTTCGACTCGAAGTTAATCTGGAATCAACATCTTGGACAAATGGCAAACAGAAAATACAATCGAGCATTAATATCAACCGGTAGAGAAATTGGGAAAACGTGGAGATCGCATTCACGCATGATGTACTGGTTATAGACTACAGTAGTAGAATTCATATTAACCTAGTTTGCAGAACCAAGACTATGCATAAACAGGATATTAGTAAAATCGCGAAGAAACATAGTGCGTCACTGGAGTTGCAAAATCTCACCAACAGCTGCTACAGAAACCATGCCAAATCTATCCACTTTAGATTTTTGTATTAAAGAGTAGGCAACTATGGGGCCATCACAAACCCTATCTTTGAAATGGGAAGTGATATGATGACGCCTAAACTCTCCTTTTACAACCGTTCAAGGTTATTCTGGACTGGGATGAATAGAGAGCCAAACAGAAATCGGCGATTCAAAACCAAAACTGGTGCGTAGATGGACAAAAAAGAATTCGGGAGCTGGTATATACTTAGATCATACAGAATATATGGTATTGGGGCAATATACCAGCGTATACCAAACTGAAATACTAGTAATAGAAACATGCGCTCGTTGGACATTGCAAAAATAATTATATACATAGTTTTATCAAGATTTATTAGATCTGTAATTAAACATAAACTTTCGAAAAGTCGCGTAGGTGTTTGGATATATGTGTATATATAGAAAACATTCGTTTCAAATGATGAATTATGTCTCGTGCTGCGCACAATTGTAGTTTGGTACAATGCCAGTAATTAACGTACCCATAATAAATGCACTCGTTGGACATTGCAAAAACAATTATATACATAGTTTTATCAAGATTTATTAGATCTGTAATTAAACATAAACTTTCCAAAAGTCGCGTAGGTGTTTGGATATATGTGTATATATAGAAAACATTCGTTTCAAATGATGAATTATGTCTCGTGCTGCGCACAATTGTAGTTTGGTACAATGCCAGTAATTAACGTACCCATAATAAATTGGGCGATTGTATAGAAAGAAAATACCTAGTGCTTCTACCATTGTACTTTTTCAACCGGTAGAGTTTCATGTGCCTTTATGGAATTATGAAAAGCCTTTGACAACGCACATCACTAGGATCTACAGCACAAGCTGCAGGTTATGGGCTTCAGGGGTACTTCTGCGACTGATTGAGTCTTACGTGAGTGAAAGGAAGTGTGCGATGCATCAGGAGCGATGCTAACTTCTTCTTGACGGGTGGTTGCGTTTGGTGTCCCTCGGGGCTCGATTCTGGGATCGTTTCTTTTCTTACTCTATGTGAACGACCTACCAGGTATCATTGATGATTTAGTTATATTATATGCAGATGACACGTCGTGCGTGGTTCGGGAGCGTACGTTTAAAGCTGTCAGGGCAAGACTGGAGCACAACTTGCACTGTGTCTGCAAGAGTGGTTTGAAAGTAACAATTTAAATCTGAAAAATCAACATTATACCTTTCAATGTAGCCTCAGAAGAATTAGAGGTGCAGTGCAACGGAACATTGCTACGGTAGGCAATTTATTATTAATTTATTATTATCTTATATATCTCATATACAGGAAACTCGCAGCAAAGTTGAGTGCCATTTGTTACTTCTTACGGATCATATCGCGCTGCGCAAGTGTTAAAACCGCTTTAAGTGTGTACTATTACACTAGTGTCCAGTCTCGACTTATGTACGGTTTGATATTCTGGGGAGGTGCTGTGGACGTTTCCAGGTTTTTGTGTTGCAGAAAGCCTGTGTTAGAGCAGTGTTCCAGCTGGACGGAAGGTGCTCTTGCAAAGCTGGTTTAAAGACTATAACATACTTACTTTACCATCTTTGTATGTTCTGGAAACAGCATTATTTGTAAAAGCGAATTGTAATGATTTCTTTTTAGTAAGTACGAACTTGCATATGTGAGGGAGAGAGAAAATGGTAGTTTACTGCCACCTAAAAGAAATTTAATAAAGATTCAAAGGCAAACGGTGATCAACACATTAGAATTTTCAATTACTTACCGACATAATTAAAGAAATTGCCCTTTTCCAAATTTAAAAAACTTTTACTCAGTGCAAGACTTTAATGGTTCCATGTCCATTTTAAATGTTATCTATTTTTCTTAGTTAATGTTCGTTAGTTTCCTCAATGTATTATCTTTGTTCGTAATATATATTTTTATTTATTTCCACACATAATCAATGACGATTTGTATTTTTTGAGAATAAAGTATTATTATGATTGCTGTTATTATCATTACTCTAAAGCCTTTGACACGATTTCGTATGAAATATTGTTGTCAAAACTTTGTTATTTTGGATTTGGCAGGGAAGTCGTAACTTTAATTGCTAGTTATCTGAATGGACGGAAGTACGGAATAATACAAAGCTGATAACCTACTCAAGCGCAGTAAGAAAGAAGTTAAAACCATTACTGAGTTGTTAGCTGGACACTGTCCTCTGAAAAAGCATCTGTACAACACAGGTCGTGTAAGCGAACTGTGGTGTAGAAGATGCGAGCTACAGGAGGAAACGAGTTTGCATGTAATCTGCACATGTGAGGAACTGAAGGTACTCAGGCAGAAATATTTCGAGAGAGATCTATTGGAGCCCTCAAAGGTCCTCAAGTTTCCACTGGGCAAGATACTGGGCTTTATAGAGAACACCAAGCTGCTCGAGTGGAAATAAGAGAATCAATAGGGATGGTACAATGACCACCTTGCTCAAGTGCCCGGACATCAAGTGCCCACCCTAACTTGAATGAATGATTGAATGAAATACAAAGCTGCGGTATCAAGGGGATAGTAGGAAGACCTGATCTGTACTCAGTAACTAAATCAGTCAATCCTAATAAACTTCAAATATTAAAGCTGAATCATCAACACCTGGTAAACTAACTAGTGAACTATTTAAAAAATGGCACATCGAGAACTTTAGTACTAGTTTTTTGACGTTGTCACTGTCCTTTGCAAATCATCTATATCACATTCTAAAGTAGCACAGAACTAATTAACACAAGAGA
This sequence comes from Protaetia brevitarsis, assembly GCA_004143645.1. Classification (NCBI taxonomy): domain Eukaryota; kingdom Metazoa; phylum Arthropoda; class Insecta; order Coleoptera; family Scarabaeidae; genus Protaetia; species Protaetia brevitarsis. The sequence goes on along the minus strand of RXPK01000966.1, from coordinate 95,835 downwards.
TGAGGAAGATATCTCATCACTGGATCGTAAGATAGGAAAATCGATAGCAGAATATAATCCAATGGAAATAATATCCTTTTAAAAGTAAAAATTTCTTTGCCTCTTTTCTCTTCACTTCTTAGATAGGGTGCCCGATCTTTCCCGAAACTAATCCGGCGCAGATCCCCGCGATAACTGAATCGAAACGGGGTCCTCATTTCCCGTTTCCCTAAAGCGGCGTCGAACCTCGTGCCGTTTCACCTACACCTTACCTATCGGTCGCACAGCAGAATCCCTCCTTAAATATTTCAAGCCGGATCCGCTAACCGTAGCCGGAGCTCGACGATCGGCACTGCCGCTTGATTGCTTCCGGATTATAGATCTCTCTTTCCATCGTACATACGTCCCGGCAGCAGATGCAACGGTGCGGCAAAGCGCCGTTAGTGAGGGGGGAGAGCTTCCCGTTGGGTTTACGGTAGGTAACTTCTCTAACGTCAGAAAACCTTGGAGTTAATTAGATTTTAATAATGAATCGGTCGATCGATGCGATTCGGTCGAATTAAATTTAAGAATGCACTTTTCAGATTGAACAATGCTACACGCAACTATGTTAAGAAAAGTTTGTTTTAGTTTGAATTAATAATGTCGCAATTAAGAGATTATTTCCCCTAATCAACTCTAATTCGTTTATTACATTATTAAGAATTACTGCTGTGGAGGATTATATAAAGATATCCCAAAGAATTTTAATCCACTAGAATTTAGAATTTCAACAGTAATAATATTAGCATTTTATAGTGAGAACTGTCTGACATGAAGTATCTGGAAACACTGCAGTCTCTTGGCCTTTTGTGGAGTGCCAGAAATGAGGAGTAAACTCCTCATTTCTGGCACTCATCATGTTATACCAGCCATTCTAGGATCCTAATACTCTACTAATCTGTATAAATCTCTGACTTTGAGCTAATTTTTGCGTAGCCAATTTAAATTACCTATCTTTTTGCGCCCAGAGCCTCGCTTTCACACAGTAGAACGTACAGTAGCAGTGTACCAACAAGCAAAGTTATAGATACCCAGGAATTTATTTTTCATTTATGTTGGAATACTCCAAGGCTCCGTTTTGGATCCTGCTTTGTTTTTCTTGTACATAATAATAATAATAATAATAGACATTTATTTGCCCAACAGGTAACCCCAATTACAGGACAAAAATATATAATATGTGAATACATATAACAAATATGTAGAAAAATATATACATTATAAAGAAGAAGTTGAATACAATAAGAAAAATAAATATATTATTGTGCAGTAGTGCCCAGGAAAATATCTTCGTAGTAGATTTCCGCATTCCGTGTCATGGGGTAAAGTGGTGCTCTAAGTAATAGGTTAGTTGGCATGTTGAATGTAATAGAATGTCGAGACAAAATTCGTGGAACGTTGAAACTTAAAGCTGACAGTAAAGAGGGAGAATCAATTTTATTATTAATAAGCTTGTTTAAATAACGAGCACTATGAACATTACGTCGATGGCTGAGTGGACGCATTTGATGTAAATTTAGCAGCTCCTCATAAGAAATAAACCAGTCCGGATAAGTTCCATTTTGTTTGAATGATAAAAATCTCAGAAATTGGCGTTGAATACGCTCTATAGGAATCTGTTGGGAGGCATAATAAGGGAATCAAATTATAGAGCCGTACTCCAACTTACGTAGAACAAAAGCAAAAAAAAGATTTCAGAAGTGAGATATCTTTAAACTGTTTAGATGTTCTAATGAGGAAGCCAAGCATTCTAGATGCAGATAAGCATGCACTTTCGACGTGTGAAGAGAAGGACAAATCAGCGTCAAACGTAACTCCCAAATCTTTGATAACATTTAGTTTGTTTAAAACACGGTCAGCAATGGTGTACATAAAGTTATGTGGCTTAGTTTTTCTAGTAAATGACACAGTGTAGCATTTGTCAATATTTAGTACCAAGTTGTTAACGTCAGACCACTCAAATAAGGTGTTGATATTTTGTTGCAAGGTATTTGCATCATCAGGACCAGATACACAGCAGAACAACTTGACATCATCAGCATACGCCAAAAACGGGACAATTCAGGGATTCAAGAAGATCATTAATAAATATATTGAAAAGTAATGGTCCAAAATTGGAGCACTGTGGAACACCGCTCGTCAATCGAAATTCAGATGAACAAAATCCGCTATAATATACATAGATAATTCTGTCAGTTAGGTATGATTGAATCAACAAACACAAGTTGGGAGAAAAACCAAAGCAATCTAATTTATGTAGTAAAGTGTGTGATCCAAAGTATCAAAGGCGTGCGAAAAATCCGTGTACACTGTGTCCACTTGTCCCTGTCCGTCCATAACCTTACTGAGAAACTTCGTAAACGTAGCTAGATTAGTCACAGTAGACCGTCCCATCATAAAGCCGTGTTGTTGTGGCGAAATAAGTTGTTGTATTTTAAAGTATATTGTGGAATGCAGATGTTGTTCAAAAATTTTAGCGAAATTATTTAAAATCGAAATAGGTCGATAGTTTTTGATTTCAGAAGAATCCCCTTTTTTAAAAACGGGGATTACAGCAGTTCGTTTCCACTTATTCGGGAAAGTAGAGGTTTTGATGGCTAAATTAATAATTACTGAAATCGGTCCGCTCAAAATATGATAGGCTTTTCTAATAAAAAGGCTGGGTATAAGGTCTTCACCAGCAGTTAACTTTTCAGGAAGTGAGGCCATTTCTTCAGTGATAGGATTGAGGTAGAAAGTCTGAGTATTTGAGCACGTGTTTGACAATGTCGAAGGACGGGTGGCACCATAGGCAGCAGAGAAGTAGTGAGCGAAGGCATCAACAATACGGCCAGGTTCTTCCAGATCAATTCCATTGTAGGACAGCTTGCCGGAATACGTGAAGTGCCATTTCTAGATCGCACAAAAGACCACAGTTGCCTCGGGTCAGATTTGATAGTAGATTCAACTCGTGAAATGTATAATTTATAAGCCTCACCAATTTGTGCTTTTGTCAAGGCTCTCAATCTTCGATATTCAAGAAGAAAAATTGCATCGCCCATTCATTTCTTTCTATAAGAATCCTTAATTTTTTAAATTGCGTTTTATTTACATTAGTGATGTACGGTAAGTTATTTTGTATGCCTTTGATAATAGTACTACTTATGATAAAGTTGTTATGTGCATCATATTTAAAGAAAATAATTATAAATAAATAAATTACAAGCGTTATTGCTATGATTATTTTACGTTTAATAAAAAGGAAAGTTGATAATTACGAACCAACTGTCTATAAACGTTGCGGCTAAAGTTGAAAACTGTGCGTATCCCACTCTCGTACGCTTCTCCGAGATTTTATCTTCCACCCAATGCCACCCGCCCCTTCATCTTCTCCATCTCGTCTACTCGGGCTCCTGTAATAGTGCCACCGTATCAGACACTTAACTTGATTAAATCGCGAAACGAAAGCCATTCACGAACGCATGCTCCCTTCTTTTGTCGAGTTGCTCCATTAGAGAATTAATATTAAAGTAATTACGCGTGGGGTGACTTTAAGTAGGCACTGTGGATGGGGTATTAAGCGTCGAAGTTCCAGTACACTGTCTCGCGCACAGATGGCATTGTGTTGCTTCTGAAATAGTGACTACTATATCTTTACGAAAATAAATATAAACCCACTATGTATCTCTTTCGTTGATTTTCACTTTATTATATTATTCGCAACCCCTGGTTGATGGCATATACTAAATGAAATGACCGTCGTGTTATACGATATCGAACGATAGAGGGAGATGAGTCGGTTCGAGTTGAAACGATTTCTGAAGACGCCCAAGTAAATCAAGCGAAAAAATTCGCTGGTCGGTAATTGTGTCATTACGACGATACGAAAATCCATTGGAGTGTAAAGGAAGCGATTAGACAGGCCCAAATCATTGTCTGCATGTTCAACGAATGGAGCAGAGTTGATTATACAAATGTTTGTGAATAGTAATCAAAAACAGATCATTTTTTATGTTGTACCGACGGATGAAGATGTGTCTGATTAAAATATACTTAGAAGAAAGTATATTTAACCCCTTAAGCGATCATTATTTCTTGGGGTAGATGCTCCAGAATTGACAATTTTGCGTTTTGAGATAGTATGGTTACGGGATTATTCCCTATAGTCCATTGCAGTTGGCCCGCATATATACAGGGTGTTTTGAAACATCGTTTGAAGATTTTAAGGGCATGTAGTACGATCGAAAATAAGGTTAAAAGTCATAATAAATCAACCGTTTACGAGATAACAGCGAGTGTTACAGTAGTAGTACATGGATATAACATATCCCAGTAAACAGGTGCTTATCAGCTATTGTTTTATGACAGTTTAATTTGACGTTTTGTGCAATTTGTAGCAATTACAATGGTTGCGTATTCTAATGCTGAAATGAGCGATATCGTGTTCATGTACGATCGTGCTAATGGGAATTCTTTACAAGCACGTCGCTTCTATGCTGAAACGTTTCCTGATCGCCAACTGCCCTTTGCATGTGATGTTTCAGACGGTGTTTCAACGACTAAGAGAAACTGGTTCGTTTGAGAAGCGGTCTTGTGATACTGGACGGCAGACAATAGCATGTACTCCACAGATAGAAGATCGAATTTTGAATATTATTGATGAAAATCTCGAAACTAGTGTTAGAAGAATTTCGACTCAAGTGGGTGTAAGCAGCAATCTTGTTTGGAGAACTCTTCATGAGCAACTCCTATACCCCTACCATATCCAACGGGTACAAGCCCTTACTGCTCCGAATTATCGGCTCGCTATATATAGCGAGAAGTGCTTTCTGTGAGTGGTTTTTGCGAACAGCTTCTGATCGGCCAGATTTCGCTGATAACATCCTTTTCACTGATGAAGCTGGTTTTACTAAAAATCGAATATTTAATTTCCACAGCAATCACGTTTGGTGTGACGAGAATCCTCATGTTACCGTTGAAGCCAGGCACCAGCAACGTTTCTCTCTAAACATCTGGTTAGGCATGATAGGGGAACGGTTGTTAGGACCGATTGTTTTGCCACAACGCTTAACAGGTCCTGCATACCTCGAGTTCTTGGAAAATACTTTACCTGAACTTTTGGAAGATTTACCTATAAATCTAAGACTGAACCTCTGGTTTATGCAAGATGGAGCTCCACCGCAATTTACGCATGCTGTTAGGGAACATCTTAACAATGAATTTCCTGGGAGATGGATAGGGCGAGCAGGTCCCATTGCGTGGCTTCCACGGTCTCCCGATCTAAACCCGTTGGACTTTAGTATCTGGGGTTATCTGAAAAGTGTAGTGTACGCAACACCAGTAAACGATCTTCCAGAGTTGCGCCAACGAATAGAACACTGTTGCCAGATAATACGAAAAAAACCCTGGTTTTTTGAAAGAGTGCGCGCTTCCTTTGAAAGCAGATGTAGATCCTCTGTCGAAATGGAAGGAGGTCATTTTGAACATCTTCTTTAGTTATAACCTATTTTATGTTAAAATGCAATAATATCTTAACAAAAACCGCTAAAGCAAACTTATTCTGCAATTGCGATAAAATCGCTGTTATCTCGTAAACACTTAATTTGTGGACATATGTTTATTATGACTTTTAACCTTATTTTCGATCGTACTACGTGCCCTTAAAATCTTTAAACGATGTTTCAAAACACCCTGTATACGGAATAATCGCTTAATGGGGTTAAAAAGTTATAATGCCACAAGTGGAATTGAATGCAAAACCTAAGAATTATATGCAACTCTATTTGAAAGAACTCGCAAGAGGTTCTAAGAATGTGCTGTTGGCATGTGAGTGTGCCAAACTAACATGGAACTGGACAAATAAAATTTATTTTCAAACATATAAAAGTCAAAAACAATGACAAACATCAATACAATACCAATAGCAAGATATTGAATAAGAAATATAGGAAAAGGACGTAGAGCAAGTGACTAACCCCAGATATCTTAGAAGTTGTTCATTGCTTTGTAAGACTTATGGTAAGATTCTGTGTACATCTGTAGCGCTTGTCAAATTATCTGTGAGTCTGTAAGATTTCATAATGCATGTTTGCAGTCTCATAGATAATCTTAATTACCTTACAAATATGCATAGAATCCCACCATTAACGTAATCTCGTATTAAAAATAACCCCAAGGGAACATTGTCCAATTATATACTTCTAAAACCAATCGCTACCGAACAAAAAGATTGTTTTCCAGCAGTGGCTCGTCGGTCAAAAGAGCAGGTGGGGTTATCTGTGGAACGGGGTTTGGTTTTGCTTGAATGAATTTGGACTGACCATCCCCAAAAGTTTCCATATAAGAAAACCCGTTCCATTACAACGGCATCACCAAGAAGTGGTGTTAATGTATGTAGATTCATACTGTGACGCCTTGATTGAATAAATATTTCTTACGGAGCGTATAAGTAATAAAATTGTTTGTCTTCGAGATGGTAAATTCATACTACACACACATAAAAAATAAATATACGATATTTTAGAACGTTATTTGATGCGAACTCAATTGTGGAAACATTTCACAAATGCAAAGCAAATATTAATTAATGGAACGTAATATTTCACATAGCATCGAAATATTTTTAGTTGAAAAATTACAATTAAAAATATGTGGCCGATTTTATTTTTACCTATTGTAAAATTGAATATCACATGAGAAATTTAGAATATCCGATGCTGAAGTATACTCACATCATTAAAAAAAACCGCGCAACTACTATAAGCATATATCACAATATTTTTTTTTTATATTGTAGAATCAACTTTCAACATTTATAACTTTATAACTTTGTAACCGTTTCTGTTATTAATCAAAAACATCGGATGCCAGTTCAACGTTTAAGTGTCTAGTTATTAATAATTTTAATTCGACATGATTTTGCGTGTTTTTTGATAAATATGTATTGACTTATATAAACAAAGCAACTATTATATGCGATATGAGATACATATCAATGATACCGACCGTGTATAAAAAATATGGCATAATAATAATATTTCAATTTGAAACATATTTATGGTATTCCAATTTCAATCGTATTTAACATATTTTAATTTCCAATATATTGCAATAATGAAAATAAATGATAAATGAATTGGATTAATTATAATCGTCAATAAATTTTTAATCTCAAGTTCGTTAAAGGATTCGAAATAACGATATCTGAATAGAATCACTTACCTTCATTGTATTCAAATTATAACTCATTTTGCGTCTTCCAAATTGTGATTTTTAGACAGCGTGACCGCTGTGTAATTCCTGTTTATCTGCTTAAAAAAGGTAAGTATTTGCCTCGAAATCAAATGATGGTTGACATGAAAGTGTTGTGTAAATAAATAGGCCGATTGTCAAAGAAAACACAGATTCTCAGGTAATTTTTTAACTTGTATATTGTAAATCAAATAAATGTGGATTAATAAATACAAATTTAAATAGAAACTGGATATTAACAGGACTTTTAACTCTTTTACAACATTATCTATTCAACTTAACCTCTAAACTATGTTTAAAGTGCTGATTAGATTCTAAATTTTAGAACAAAATACTCATTATGATGCAACTTTAAATTAATCAGTAAACGACCGTTTCTTTTTAGGAAATTTTCGAAATTAATAGATTTTAATGATAAATACGAATTTCCTAAATGCATTAACGAATAATTGAACTAATCAATATAAATAAACCACTTTAGTATTTTCTTTTTTTTGTAAAATGAATGGATGCTAATTATTTGATTATTCTTTAACTATCTTATATCGTGTTAGATATGAATTCTGTGCTCTTAATCACTCGTGCGTTATAAAATGAAGAAATACAAGCCCTTTTATTTCGAAGAATTCCTCTTTGTAACGGGAATCTTCAGAATATCCTGCCGTCTAGTCCTTTTAAGAGATATGTGATGCCTCCTACCTTCTCTCTACGCTTTCCTGGGCTTGAAAATGTCTAGCTGAATGAGTTCCTTTCTTCCAGAATGATTAAAATTTGGATTTTCGGTTCAACACTCCCAGTAAGTTATATTCTTGCTTTTTTTTAAAAATTTTTACTTTAGTTACTATGACGGCAATTTTTTTTAATTTCTCAATTTCTGGTAACTTTTTCGAGCGAAAACCTTTTATTTCGCGTGCAAATTTAATTTTTCTTTAGGAGTAATTTCAAAAAATGTACGCTCACTTTATTCTTACTCACGCATCTCTCTTTTCAATTTTTTTTCTAAACAAACCCTCTTTTTTCAGATCATGGCTTTCTAAAATCTTCGTATTACACGAATATTACGGTATTTGTCGGTTGTCAAACATTCGTAACCCAGTTGGCATTGCATCTTCCCAATTTCAAGGCACTTCTCGGTATCAATTGAAGATACGAGTGGATGAAGGTGCTATGTCGCATTTTAAAAACTAGCTTTTTTGCATGAATCAAGGTGTTTTGTACCCATCTTTCACATAGCACCATCGAAAATTCCAGAAATTCAAGAACACTCGAGTCTTGTGAATGTATAAAGGGGTTATGTTACACTACTTTTGCGAAAATTACATAAAAAACTTAATTTCTGATTTTGCAACATAACACCTTCATCCACTCGTGTCTTCAATTATTTTGACATTTAATGTAAAAATTATGTCTCATTCAAATATTGAGTGTCTCTTTTTACAGTTTGAATGCGATTTGTATTGGAATTAATTAAAAATTTCATGAACCTTATTTGACAGCTGATTACAGATTTCTTTTGAAGAGCTAAAATTTCCTAAACGGTAGATGTTGATAGTTTGACAGATGTGCTTTTTATTAAATTTAATTTAATAAATTATTTATTTAAAGCAAAAATTTTGATGATATTTGAAATAAATAAATATAATTTACATTAAAATACTTGTTATAATAAATTAGATGATTTATATTTTTGCTCAATAGTGTTTATTCTTTTTAAAACATGATTTTTCTGAAATGTAAGTTATTTATTATTTTTCCTTAATATGGATCTTTTGTAGCAACAATTGTGAAACAACTTGATACTTAGAATTGGACTGTTTATGTGATTTTTTTAAATTACATTACAATATCAATAATACCAACCGTGTATAAATAAATATAGCATAACAATAGTATTTCAATTTGAAACATATTTAACATATTTCAATTTCAAATATATTTAACATTATTTCGAATAAAATAGTATACTCTCCTTTTCTACACCTACTACCTTGTCATTCTACATGATTCGTCCACTCCAATAACACATTTTACAGTTCCCATGTAATATACTATTCACGAGCTTTTTATAGTTTTATTATGCTTATTCTAGGTAATTCTTTAACTAATAGATTTTCTAGAAATTCTTGCCAATAATTGGTTGAAATTCTCGATTAATGATTAGGAAATCCTATCTCTTGTTTCTCTCATCTTTATTTAACTTATTTTGAGTTTTCAAAAACTATAACCCTTACTATCAAACCCCCTAGGGGTTGGGAGTACCTACCTGGCGCGTCCCAGAGGGGGTGGATAGGAGAAAGGCCATCTTGTCAGGGTTCGCTCAAAACGAGATGGTTAGTGGCGGCTATAAGTTCGTCCTCTCTACTTAAAACCGGAGCAGGGTGAATGAAGACCGTTGTCGTGAACCATTCCCCCCTCGCCCGAGCTCTCGTGTCGTGGCTAAGGGGTTGCACAGGGTTTTACAACGATGCCAGTTGTTGCTTTCGGCTACCGAAAGCCCAACTGTTAAACCAGGTCCCGAAAGAGATGGGGGGTCTTGGCTTAACTGCAGGGACCGAGAGGAGACTCCAAAAAAAACCTAAATCCTAAGGTGGTGGACAAGGCTGATGGGATGCGTGGCTGGATAGAAGACCAGTCTACTGGTCCAACCTTGGGGCACCTGGCGCAACCCATTGTATTTAGCCTTACCTCTGCATGCCGGACTCTGTGGAGGTACACCTTTTCTTCCCTAGCTGCTCGTGGGATCAACCATGGAGGAAGAACGTCTATTAACGGGACAACACCGCTAATAAATAGGAATTGGAGCAGGACTTCCATAAGAAGCCTTCCACTTCCAAAGTGAGAGTACCTCACAAAGGGAGGAGCAAAACGACTGGAGCAGATTGGGGAACAGGATGGCATCCATCTCCTCTCAAATTGCGTAGCACTGTGCAACTCAAGGGCGTTGCACCTGGGAGCACGTGAAATCGAAGAGGGAGACTTACCTAACCTGGGGCCTTCTGATATCCTACACTTTCTAGAAGGAATAGGATTGGAAGGCCAGCTGTAAAACAGCAAGAACAGATCTTTTAGGTCGCAGTGTAATATCATCCTTTCAATATACATACATACTATCAAACCCCTAGATCATCATTAGCAAAAATCACCAAGATAAACCAAGCCGGCACCCCTCGTGTTGAAATGTGCACCATTTTAAGGTCCATAAACGCTCGCCCCGGGGTCCCTGTATAAGGGTATTGTATCCCTCCTCGTAAGAGGACCGTCTAAAATTAAGTCATAAATTCAACTCCTGCACTCGAGGTCATATATCTTCGCGGATGTCCCCAGTCGGAGACGAACGAGAGAGAGAGATAAAAAAAACCGCCAAGTACTAATCTGATAATCGCCACTGCCACTGCGACGAGTAAAAATTGCCCGGCACGACCGTATGAGCTCGCGCGGGTCGAGTCGGTCTTGCATATTCATGATCCCCGACGAATTTTTAGTTTAATAATTTCGGTTCCCTAGTCGGACGGAACGACAGAAGAGCGGAAAGGGTCAGCAACTCCTACGCGAAGGGTTAGGACCCCGGTTTAAAGTCGTTATTTACGCTTTCCGAAAGGGAAAATGAATCGCGTAAAGAGGTTTATTAAATTTTCTGTGCCGCGTTATTCGTTCCAGTTGTTGGGGTATAAGTGTGGGCTGTTTGGGATGGCGTTACGCAAACGAACAGAAGCGATGAAAAAGCGCATGGAAGTTTCACCATAGTCACAAAGGTTTAACAGAAGGATTATGGAAATTGAACTTGATTTTGAACATTAATAATTATTGTCCTTTACTTTTAACAAAAATATTACAAATGGTTTTCCTCGTATCTTGAAAATCGACAGCAAGTGGTGGAGATAGCCGGTGCAATATCCTCTCCGTTGCAGATTTGTATGGGTGTAGGTACCCCAAGGATCGATCCTTGGTCCTTTGCTTTTTTTAATTTTTATTAATGATCTGCCAAACGTATATGATAGTGGTAGTTTAGTGCTATTTGCTGACGACGTTTCTTATTTGTGCGCAAAGAACAACATTGCGGATACGTTGAATTTAGCCAGCATTATGTTGGCTAGGTTCAGCACTTGGTTCTCAGCAAATAAGTTATCTTTGAATCAAGATAAAACTGTTTTTATTAACTTCACACCGAAAACTAAATATACCGATAGTAGCTATCTATTAAGAGTCAACTCACAATCCATTAAACAAGAATCATCGACCAAGTTTCTGGGGCTTCATATTGATTGTGATCTGGGCTGGGATACACACATACAGGCTTTGTGTTCTTCGTTGTCTTCAGTTTGTTATGCGTTTGCTTGTCGTTTTTGGTAGATAGAGACGTCTTACTATCATATTATCATGCTTGCTTCCAATCTAGGGTGATATATGCAATTTCTTTCTGGGGAGCTGATTCGAAGTAGCAGTTAATTTTCCGTATTCAAAAACGTGCTCTACGTAATGTCGCGGGTGTTTCCTCTAGAACTTCTTGTCGCCCTTATTCAGGGAATTCAAAATACTTACAGTGCCATGTCTATATATTTTACAGATATTATGTACTGTTAAAGCAAATATTTATAAACTTCCACGCAATAACTTTAATCATTCATACCCCACCAGACATGGCACTGACCTGCGAATACCTAGCCATAGAATGGGTTTATATGAAAATAACCCCACTTGCGCCGGTATTCACTTATATAATAGGCTTCCCAGTGATATTAAGGAAATAAGTAATATTAGAACTTACAAATACAAACTAAAAGAGTACCTCGTTCTCAATAGCTTTTATAGTATTGACGAATACATGACTTAGTGATGCCGATACCGATATCTCTTTATGCCATAAAATTATAAATTAAGTTCTATTTTATTTTAATCTATTTTTATTATATACAGTTTTTAACTATTAAGTATTATACAATTATACTATAGTTTTACTTGTATTTTATTATATTTTGTATTGTACACGACTCTGTCTTATATCATGTTCATGATCAAAGGGGACGAAATATATTATTATTATTGTTATTATTAATATTAGATTCAAGTACAAAGATGACAACTTTACGTTTACAACCGAATGGACTAGTTAGAAATGCTTAAAGGAAAAAAAATCCTAAAAGAATTTAGACTTTTAATTTCAAATATTGCGAGCAGTGACTCTTATTTAAGATGGCACGATATACCTGTTAGACATCTTCCCAGCCGTCTGCTGAAGAACTAGTCCTTTAAGTTTTTTTGTCACCCCCAAGAACTTCTTCTTGATATATTTAAACCAATGTTAGTTAATAGTTAGAATGACAATTTGCGTTTAACATGCAGATTCTGCAACCATGCATACACGTTGTCAATTTAAATTAGTTCAAAATTAATGGAAAAAATAACATAACAATATATTATGTGTCAATTTGACTTTTGTCACTTGACACCATGTGAGTTCTTAATTTTAAAATAGTAAAGACCATTTCGGAATTGTTTTAATATGTTATGGTTCCGCTCGTCCACAACCGATTTGTCCGGGTTTAAATAAAACACTCACTTGTTCTAAACTACGTTTATTACACAGAAATACAATACGCGGTTTCGAAAAGAGTAATTTTACTTAGGACAATTTGCAAATCACTTGTCTAACACATGTAACAGCGGAGATACACGGAGTGTTTGGACAACAGGATGATTCTCTCTTGTTTCCCTGAAGGGGCATCCTTATATAACCTTTAGGTCGGCAATATTTCCCAGAATCGAACGCAACGGGTGGTCCTTCGCTGTTGCATGTTTTGGTAAACAAACAGACTAAGAGTCGGAATTATGCGATTGGAGGGTGCTAAAGTTATAAAACAGTAAATATGTATTGGAGTATAGAATTGGCGGTGAATGTCAAAGTAAGGTGGTTACAATTGTATACGATCTAACTAATATAAACAGCAAAAGGTTTTTAGGTAATACAATGAATTTGGAACTGAACACGTAATGGTAAAAAGACAGAGTAACGTTAAAATTGGACAAAGAGTCGTAAAATGAAATAAAGGGGCAGTTCAATAAACGTTGAAGGTAAACATAGAAATAAAACTAAACTAAAATATTATAAATAAAACTAACAATTAGAACTACTACTAATAATTACACTACACAAATCGAGTTTAGGTAATGTTATAACAATATCTATTAAAAATACAATTAATTTACTAATTACATTATAATTACATTCAATTTCTGGTACTAATCTATCTTCAATTCCAACCCAATTATAAAAGAATAATCCAATCGTGAATAATACGAAGTTCCAATGTCGAATCCAAACTTATGACAACATAAAGATACAACTTCGTATCCAAATCACTAATAATATGTTAATCCACTTTTCTAATTTTATATTTCCAATTTCGAAAATAATTCGTCGTTTATGATTTTTCTTTTAAAATGATTTGTTTCTATTCTTATTTTAAAATAAAAAAAACTTCTTAATATGTAATTTTCAATAATTTGGCTTGTACCAAAAAAATCTTCTCTTCCTTCTTTTCATAAGCACAAACTTCTCCCAACAAATTTTCAAAACAGCCTTCTAAATGATTACTTTCCGAAATTTGTCAATTTTGCCAAATGATTTGTTAATGTTATGTGATTTACATTATTAAAACCTACCGGAAAAAAATCGAATTTCAAACATATATAAATTTTTTAATTAACTTGCAAAATTAAATCTATTATTTATGATTATTATTATTAAATAGAACACTGCAATATCTGTATGTTAAACTATAGAACTGTTAGCTGTTAATATTTACCTAATTTAGAAAAATTAACGCTCACTTAAAACAGGTTTCAAAGCATAATACAGAAGTCATTGTAGGTAAACGTGCATTCTTGGTTGCATACTCAAGATGTCAAACCTTAATTGTTAATAATGACTACTACAATAAGCCATATTAGATCGAAATGCCATTTATACAATTACAAATACTATGAACTGTATTTTACTTATTAGTTAGGAGCTATCTTAAGCTGGTTAAGGTCATCTATTTAGATTTATGTCGGCTCTTCGTTTGCCAGCGATAACAATCGAAGGCAGATAACTGTTAGCAATAGTTTAAATGAGACATTCTTTCTGTGGCCACGACAGAAGACTGTTGTTACATTCGCTGCTCTAACAATTTTACGCCACACATTCAGAGATATCCCAGTTCCACAAAGTTTTACCTAAAAAAGCTACGTCCTGAATGATGCTTGAGCTATTTCTACGTAATATCCTGAGAAGAATCCCGATTGTCATTGGAAGCTCTGATCGTTTACTGAAGTCCCAAGTACGTCCATTTGAGTCCGTAGAAAGTTACTTGGAACCATACTTATAATGAGCCATTCCTTTGGGTAATTAAAAAAAAAATATAGCAAATTTCAAATTTGGTGCATCCACCAGTGTCCTCTGCCATCTTAAAAATTAAAATTTTGGGCATTTGTGCTGTGAGAATCAGAGCAGCAGCCTTTTTCGAGGTATGTATATACAGGTGTATCAAATAAAAAAGTAAATTTTGCTTGGGTGTTAACTACACGACATATAAAGCACAAACCCACCGAAACCGGATTTCATCATTAAAAAATAAAAAAAAGTAAAATTTAGAGCCAAAAATTCTTTAATCCGGGCCTGATGCAAGGAAACGTCATGTTAAGCACCCGCTAAACGTGGTATTATGTATAAATACATTTTACTCATTTAGTATTATTCTTAATGGTATGCCGTAAGTTTGTTTAACGTCATTCTGAATAAATAAAGGCCAATCGGCCAGTGTGCCCTTGTAAAAATAGCAAAACTGAGGCATTTTAAATTTCTTCTTTTTATAAAATAAACATTCCTTATTTGTTAAGAGTATTCTACGTAAGTCTACAAAGTATTATTTTTAATATCCTGATAAGATGTTCGAGTTTCACCGGATATGCGACTTCAGTAGTTACAAAAACCGTAAATCTTTTTCTTTTGCTTTGTCGAATTGAGAGTTAGTTGTCAATTAACGGTACCACATGAATCTGAGTTATTTCTTTTTGGATTTATTTAATCAAATAACGCAAAATGAATTGAATCGAATTACACAGAAATAAATGTAGATACAGAAAATTTGCAAACACGCCTTTTTACTATGATGTCGCGCGAAACTGAATCTATTCATTCCCGCGCTTTTTCTGATGCATCAAGCTTCGATTTCCTTTATTTGAAATCATGATGGTCCTGAAAAGGATCGTTTTTTCGAGACGGGAAGAATTTAAATAAAATGTTCGAAGTGGCTTGCATTCCAAGTGGCGATCCACACAAAACTAACAGCGGTAATAGCTGAATGATAGTGGTATGTGGGGGTATACTCGGGACAGCATTAAGGTTGGGCACAGGTGCGGCTCTAGCCCACGGCATTTATAAAATATTTTTTTTCTCGTTAATGCTTACAGATAGACCCCTTGTGCATTAAGACTTTTTGATCGTATATGATTACCGCTGCTACATATTATTATATTTACCTCTATATCTGATACACCTTGTATATTGGAAGGGTGATATTACACTGCGACCTAAAAGATCTATTGTGTCCCCTGTTCTTACTGTTTTACACCGAGAGATAGAAAGATGTACCGAACCAGGTAAAAGCGTCGCTATCTTCTCTGACAGTCAGTCCACACTTAAAGCGATTAGCTCTACAAGCGTGGACTCTAAGCTGATTTGGGACTGTGTAAGCGCCCTAAATGAGGTGGGCACCCAAAGGAAAGTAACCCTAGCCTGGGTCCCTAGCCACTCGGGCGTGAGAGGAAATGAGGCGGCGGACGAGCTGGCCAGGCGAGGTTCGTCAAGGCCATTCGTTGGAGCCGACCCCTCTTTCGGCACTACCAAATCGCAAATCAAAAAATCCATCAATGAATGGATACATAATCAGTCCAGAGAGTGGTGGCAAAAATCACCGGGGCAAAGGCAGGCAAAAGAGTTCCTAAAGGAGCAAAGGCCTGAATTCACGAGAGATCTACTGAATAAAGACAGGAAGACTGTCAAAATGATCGTAGGTCTGCTGACTGGTCACTGTAGACTGAATAGGCATATGTACAACATAGGCCTGGCAGACGATGCAACCTGCAGGTACTGCCAAGAGGAGGAAGAAACACCAGTTCATGTGCTGTGCCAATGTGAAGGCCTGGCGAGGACAAGGTTTCTAGTAATGGGGAGGAGAACCCCACAGCCAGTAGCTACATAAAGAAGCCGCTCTCAGAGATGATAGGCCTAATTAAGAGGGCAAAATTAGAGAGCGTCCTCTAGGAAAAAGGGGATCACAATAGATCTGAAAAGGTCGCGGTGAAACAGGTCGATAGGCCACCCCAATCCTAATCTAATCTAATCTACTGTTTTACAGCTGGCCTTCCAATCCTATTCCTTTCAGAAAGTGTAGGATATCAGAAGGCCCCAGGTTAGGTAAATCTTCCTCTTCGATTTCACGTGCTCCCAGGTGCAGCAACGCCCTTGAGTTGCACAGTGCTACGCAATTTGAGAGGGGATGGATGCCATCCTGTTCCCCGATCTGCTCCAGTCGTTTTGCTCCTCCCTTTGTTCCTTCCTTGTGAGGTACTCTCACTTTGGAAGTGGAAGGCTTCTTATGGAGGTCCTACTGCAATTCCTGTTTATTAGCGGTGTTCTCCTTCCTCCATGGTTGATTCCTCCGTAAAAAGTTACTTGGAACCATACTTGTAATGAACCATTCCTGTGGGGAATTAAAAAAAAATAGGAAATTTTAAATTTGATGCATCCACCAGTGTCCTCTGCCATCTTAAAAATTAAAATTTTGGCCATTTGTGCTGAGAATTATCAGAGCATGATAAGACTTTTTCGAGGTGTGTAGTATATTTGATGGTATTTTTTTTCTCGATTCCACATTCTGTGAACGATCTACCAGCTTGTAATAAAAACTATCACGCGCCAAATTAAGAAGAAGATCTAACTGACAGTCAACAAACTGATACCTTCAATCGCAAACTGATAAACTGTTTTTGAGGCGTTTTGCCTCCTGACAGTTGTAAGCAACCTCATATTGTATCCATAGCATCTGAATATGATATTTCTACCCAGCATACTGCCCCTCAATTATCCGGACGATAATTGCGTTCGAAGGCAATTATACTGGTGGCAGATTACGTCCGGCAGGACGGAACGTGACAGAAACGTCAGAACGATGAGGAAATGAGCGATTATCCCTTCTGTATTGGGGATACGCCAATGGAAATCGTTTTCAATGGACATTACAACGTAAATTCTGCGGTATTGCGTGCATCGAAGCGCATCAGAGCGTAGTGATAATGCGATTCCGAAACGCTTCAACTACTAGAGTCCCTATCGATCCGGTAACATTACCTAAACAGTCGTTAATGCAACGGAATACGAAGGGCGTTAACGTTCACCCATCAGTATCGTCCCGACAATAGCCCATATTCACATATAATCGTCACAAATTCGGCGCACGTAAAATAAGTGCGTCGTACTAGAATTGCGTGTAGAATAGCGATAGTTCCAAGTGGAGACATCTCCCTCTCCAAGCGAGTAGGGATGAGTTACAGGTACGCGACTGACACGCAACGCTACCCCCCTGAAGATATATGCCGACGTGTATGGGATGTTACGTCAATATTGGTTCATAAATTTAAACGTCCCGTGTGCTAATAATGAGTGCTTGCACGCGACTGGGGATTAACGGGACATATTTCAGAGTGGAATAGCCTCAAACATGCCAATGTACGAAATATTGTATGATCTAATCTATTGCTTTTTATTCCGATGCGTTTAACTGTTCTAGAAAGGGAGGACCTTGTAAGGCTATGTAAATATTGGTGAGGAATTATTACATGACAATATTTACAAAATTCTCAAGATTGTAACTAGAAAAGTTGTTTTATAGACGAGTTAATTGACATCATTAATAAATGATAGTTAATGTCGTTAAAGAGTTAATAATCCGTTTATCTGAAACTCATGTGGAGTTCGGAATGTAAGAACTACTGACAGATATGCAGAATTGGGACACAACAATCTGCTTGCTTGCTTATCATGTGGAAGGCATCCTTTTGGTCAATGTACATACATTCAGGGAAACAAAGAATAATTCGCCCAGTTTTAATGATAGGGAAAGTAGTTGTTACGGGGTTCGTTTGCTCTCAAGCTTAAGGCCTTCTTGGAACGAAATAATTTGGTTCGACGCACAAATTTTTGGGATGACACTGTATATTTGACAAAACAAATAAAATTCAAGATTATAAAAAAAAAAATAAAAGTTAAATCTTAACATAGATTACGATGATTATACGTTGATGTTCGGTCTTAACCTCTATACTTAAATAGTAAATTAAACTATTAATTATGATATAATTCCGAATTATAGATGTGATTCTTAATGTCTAGGTTAATAATGTTGGCCGGAAGGTTTGTGTCATGTGATAGGATTTTAAAAATAATAAAATAAAATAATGAAATATTAATTCTGTGCAAGAAAAGAAAACAATAAAACTAAAATATACGACTTGGCTGGTAAATTTTTAGGAGTGTCGGTGTATTGTGTCCGGGAGGGTGGTTTGAGCGCGTTACGCTGATGTCAAGGCGTGGTCCCCTTTCGCATTCAACGATCCAGATTTGGTCCCCCAAATTAAGTACTTCGTTCACTCTCGAGGTTCAACTCGAAGCCAAAATAAAGCAGTAGTAGATAGCAGTAGTGTAGTAGTAGTAGGTCCAGTGACCTAAGATGTCGTCATTAACGAAAGGAATGCCGGCTTGACGCTGCTGTTGTAAAACCCTTTTCAGGAATATCGATGCAAGGACACAAAACTCCTGGCTGCCCAGGTAACGAAAAATAATGTACTCGATATTAGAAGTTTCTCTCGCGCGACAAAATTCCACAACGTGATAACTAACTTAAAATTTGCACGGAGCAACTTGAATAGTGCGTCTAAGATGGTGTGCGAAATCTATACGTCTCTCTTGCTTAGCACCCCCGCCATTATAAACACCATAAGGAAATGTGGTACTCTCTCACCCTAACTAGACTGGTTGTTCCTTCTTTGGATGTACCTACAGTAGCGTCTCTCGTCCCTAAGTAACTACCAGATATTTACAAGAGGATAATTTATCGTAAATATCAAGATAAGGTTGATTCGTTCCAGCTATGATAGTCTATGCTATTCCAGTGCAACAAACTCAAGAACAACGTGGTGGGCTGTTACCTGCTCCTCGTTGCATAGTTTACATAAGGGTTCATATTTAAACACACCTATTCTATGTAGGTATTTCCTTACACAGCAGTGTCCTGTCAGCACGGCTTGTCACCCTTCTAAGTCGCCGAAAATATTTGCCTCATTATTCGTTTGCTGTGAAGCTGTCCTTCTACGCTGTTCCAGTGATTCTGGTCTTTTCTTAAGATCCACTCAGTTACTGCACCACTTACTGCAGCCTTTCCTGCAAGCTGGTTTGCGAGTTCGTTGCCAGCTGTGCCCTTATGACCCAACACCCACACCAAAGTAACTTTGTGGTGTCTAATCAAGATTCTTAAGGTTTCCAAGCAATTCCCAGCAGGTTTCGATGTTATCTGATAAGATGCTAGTGTTCTTAGGGTGTCTTAGCTATCCATTAGAATGTTGATATTTTTTTCCATTTGTTGTACGGTGATATCTTTACTCATTACCATACATTCTTTATGATTCAGGGTTTCTCCAAATATACCAGCTCCAAAATCTGCGATTATTTTTCACCTATCTGCATACCAGTTTTAGTTTTGAATCCCTGATTTCTGTCTGGCTTTCCACTCATTCCAGTCCAAGATAACCTTGAAGGATTTGTCAAAGTTTTAGTGTCATCATGCCACTTCTTATTTCCAGATAGAGTTTTCGGTTATTATTCTAGCATGCCGAGAAGTATTCTGAATTCTCCAATTTCCACCATCTTTCAGTTTGTATGCCTCCATTTTGCTGCCCCATAATATAGAGACTCATGTAGAGATGAGTTCGTTAGACTTGGCATACTTACCCTGTCTTCGATATATATACTCACCACAGTTAAGTTCGTACACCAGAATCAAACGAAATATGTTAAAAACAGCGATTTTCATAGTTATACCACACGCACTGGTGAACAGTTAAGAATTCCATTGCACAGGATAAAAAAAACACAAAACTATGTTGACTATTGGGGTGCGCAATTATATAATAAATTACCAACTAACATAAAAAATCTGAACGCAAAAAAATTTGGGACTGCATTGAAAGATTTATTAGTGAGACGCGCGTTCTATTCTGTGGAGGAGTTTCTAAAATCGAACTTACCATGATTGTTTTAGCATGTTTTTGATTTTGTCTATTTGTTTTCGTTTGTCTTCAATGCATATACAATGTACGATGTTTTTTTTTTGGTATGTACCTGCATTTTATGGTCGATATTACTGTATATTTTGACGTTGTTAAGTAATTGTAATTGAACTAATAAGCTATCTATCTATAAATAATTTAATTTAATTTAATGCTAATACAAATTTATACAAATGGGTACACAGACTTACGTTCTAGTTCAATGCAATGTCCCTCAAACTTAAGACTACAGTCCACAGTCAAGCCCAAAAATCGAACAGACTCACGCGCAGGAATGGCTTTGCCTCCACGTCTAACGTAAGGACTACTACTGACGCTTGCAGAGGCTCAAAAATACAATAAATCTGTCTTGGACCCATGAAGTCTGAGTGTATTAAGTTCCCACCACTCAAGCATTCCAGAGACAACACTGCCCGCCGGAAGTGACGCCAATCCCAGCGTCGAACCCACCACAATACAACTGATATCATCAGCGTACCGGGACACCTAATACGGAGACAAAGACCCCGCATACCGTTAATGTATATTGTAAATAATGTAGGTCTAAGAAGAGAGTCTTGCGGCACACCACAAGTAACTTACACTATTGAAGAAAAATATTATGTTATCTCACCGCCAATTGAGCTTTTAATTGACACAACAGACCCAGTTGAAATACGACACAAAGAGATTATAGGGAACGCATTTCATGCATCAAAATCTTTGGACAACGAATAACAGTTCGTAAAGTCTCACTGACTTGAAAGATAGCAATAAGCAATAGTTTTCAATTAAACGATAATAAGTAATTGTACGAGGGTTCAAGAAACTGTCGATATGGAAGAACGAGCTTAATCAGAAGGGAAACGATTGTTAAAGCGTAAACAGTGTGGAGAAAGAACAATTGTATTAGCGAAAATCGATTAAGAAACTATATAATTGTTTAATCGGCTATCTATTAAATTGATGAGCCATTCAATGACCTCAAAAGGTTTATACACACAACAACATTCGCCAAACTAAATAATCTATTCAAATACACGAATTTACCGAATCAAATGACCCAGAAACATCGACCGGTTTTAAGTGAGTTATCGTCGTCTACCTTTGTGAGCCTTTTAACATACAAAATTGAAGGGACACCGCATTTTGAGGTGCAGGTGGACAGCGGACGAGTACGCGATTCCGGTCCGCCAGGATTGCCAATTTAGCGCCAGTAACTTTTCTTTATTACCCTACTCAACTAATGCGGGGGAGTTGTGCAGTTTTCGGCAACAAGACCAACAGAGCGATGGAGAGCCCCGATGCTGCGGAGTCGCCGAGCTGGAGTTAATATCGTTAAAGTCCGGCTCGGATAAACCTACCTGAAAGTTGGGTAATTGAGGTGACACGCAGAAGGGAACCTTTCGCTCTGTTTGTGAGGTGGTAGAATTGAATAGGGAGAGGAAAAGGGATTGAATAAGAGCAAATTTTGCTGTGGGGGAATTTAGTGTTGGTCGTTTTCTCTTCGTCTTATGTGTAGGTTATAAAAATTAATGAGATGAAACGGAAATTACAGACCTAGAAAGTCACGTATAATACCGCTGGACTGTCAAGGAACTTTGTATTCCTCTGCTATTCCCAAAATCGTGGCATTTATTCTAACAGAACGCAACATCAATAAAAGTAATTATTTTTTGCAAACAAATCGATCTCCAACCACAGAGAACTTGTTTATTATTAGATATAGAATGTAACTTTAAATTTAGCAAAATTGAGAAATTTTGTATTTTTTTATGAACCCGAAGAGAAATTGGGCCTGTGACAAATAACGCAAAGAGAAACACAAAGAACATTGGGATAGTACAACTAGGCAAATTCATGAAATGACAGTTCTAGCATAAAATCCCACAAGAAACAGTATAGGGGTATTAATTACATTTTGTCCCCATCACTCCCACCTTTCGGGTTTATGAAAAATGAAGAATCATGAGATTGAAAAGTCTAAGGAAAGAGGTGAAACATAAGCCACGATAAAGGGCAGAGAAAGAAGTGCAATAGAAAAGCTAAGAATGTCTTTGTAAGTCTGAATAATGAAGGCTTAGATTCTCTCGCGTCAAAACTGTTTGGAGGACTAGAGAAAAATTGACTAGAGTTTTAAGGCAATGAATGAGTTAACTGTTTGGCAACTGAGCAGTAATATGTTCTTTTGTATATCGTACCGTAATTTATGTAATTTTCTAGCAGCATGACTAAAAAATTCCAACATTCGAGTGACTGTTTATCCTTAATATCTCTTTGCCGTCGCGGCCAATTTAATCCCTTAACTACTGCTTTAACTTCCGTAGGCAACCGCCACTCATCAGTGAGTGGACATTCAAATAAAACATGCCACAACATTCACAATGCGAATCATTAACTCTCCCAACTCTACATGAATATAATTTAAAATTACCATGACTTTAATATCTATTACAAATTAACCCTAATTTTCCTAAAACATATAACGTCACCGATAAATTTCCTACTCTCATTTAAAGCGGTATCCCACCTACCGCGTCATATGATACAGAATTTTTTTTACTGTCGCGGCCAATTTAATCCCTTAACTACTGCTCTAACTAACATACACAACCACCACTTATCAGTGAGTGGACATCCAAATAAAACATGCCACCACATTCACAATGCGAATCATTAACCCTCCCAATTCTACATAAACATAATTTAAAATTACCGCGACTTTAATACCTGATACAAATTAACCCTCATTTTCCTAAAACATGTAAAGTCACCGATAAATTCCCTACTCCCATTTAAAGCGGTATCCCACCTACCGCGTCATATGATACAGAATTTTTTTTACTGTCGCGGCCAATTTAATCCCTTAACTACTGCTCTAACTTCCGTACGCAACCGCCACTCATCAGTGAGTTGACATTCAAATAAAACATGCCACCACATTCACAATGTGAATCATTAACCCTCCCAATTCTACATAAATATAATTTAAAATTACCGGGACTTTAATACCTGATACAAATTAACCCTCATTTTCCTAAAACATATAACATCACCGATAAATTTCCTACTCCCATTTAGGCGGACGAGCTGGCCAGGCGAGGTTCGTCAAGGCCATTCGTTGGAGCCGACCCCTCCTTCAGCACTACCAAATCGCAAATTAAAAAATCCATCAATGAATGGATATACAATCAGTCCAGAGAGTGGTGGCAAAAATCACCAGGACAATGGCAGGCAAAGGAGCAGAGGCCTGAACTCACGAGAGATCTACTGAATAAAGACAGGAAGACTGTCAAAATGATTGTAGGTCTGCTGACTGGTCACTGTAGACTGAATATGGTATATGTAATAACATAGGCCTGGCAGTGATGCAAACCTGCTGATACTGCCAAGAGGAGGAGGAAACACCAGTTCATGTGCCTGTGCCAATGTGAAGGCCTGGCGAGGACAAGCGTTTCTAGTAATGGGTGGAGGAGAACCCCACAGCTAGTAGCTACATAAAGAAAGCCGGCTCTAAAGATGATAGGCCTAATTAAGAGGGCAAAATTAGAGAGCGTCCTCTAGGAAAAAGGGGATCACAATAGATCTGAAAAGGTCGCGGTGAAACAGGTCGATAGGCCACCCCAATCCTAATCTAATCTAATCTAATCTACTCCCATTTAAAGCGGTATCTCATCTACCGCGCCATATGATACAGATTTTTTTTTACTGTCGCGGCCAATTTAATCCCTTAACTAGTGCTCTAACTTCCGTACGAAACCGCCACTCATCAGTGAGTGGACATTCAAATAAAACATGCCACCACATTCACAATGCGAATCATTAACCCTCCCAATTCTACATAAATATAATTTAAAATTACCGGGACTTTAATACCTGATACAAATTAACCCTCATTTTCCTAAAACATGTAACGTCACCGATAAATTTCCTACACCCATTTAAAGCGGTATCCCACCTACCGCGTCATATGATACAGAATTTTTTTACTGTCGCGGCCAATTTAATCCCTTAACTACTGTTCTAACTTCCGTACGCAACCGCCACTTATCAGTGAGTGGACATTCAAATAAAACATGCCACCACATTCAAAGCGAATCATTACCCCTCCAATTCTACATAAAATAATTTAAAATTACCGAGACTTTAATAGCTGATACAAATTAACCCTCATTTTCCTAAAACATGTAACGTCACCGATAAATTTCCTACTCCTATTTAAAGCGGTATTTCACCTACCGCGTCGTATGATGCAGATTTTTTTTTACTTATCGTTTGAGAAGTTTCAAGTAAATCCGGACAAACATTCTTCAGATTCTCCCCTGACATCCACAGCCGTGGAATAGTGTCACGATGTCTGTTACCTTAAAAAGGGAAACACAACATCGTCGTGTTGACGTGTCACGTTTCATCCCTTTGTCCTCGGATATTCTCCGGAAAGAAAAAAAACTCACCGACCCCATCGAGCGCGTCATGCATCATGCATTATAGTCCACGTATCGGAAAACTCTCCAGAATTCCACCGCTTTTACAACCTCACCACCGTCGAAGTGTAGGACCGTGTCGTACTCCACTAAATATTCGATGTATATTCAACCTGAAAGTCCGGAGAGATGGTGCCGAACATTTGCCGCATGCTTACCGGAAATCGAGGCGGAAAGGGGAGAGAGGGTGGTACTGTCGGAATATAGGAGGATCCCCGATCCGTAAGCGCCAGGATAAAAGCACGTAATAACCGCGGTGGCGTATTGAAACATCTCATCCCCCACCTCATCCCTCCCTCGTCCCCGAGGGGTCGTTTGGCGCGATATCCTTCGCCACTTCTTCCTCGGTAACGAAGCATTGAACTCTAAAATTTAATCCGTGCTTTCGCGGGATATTCCCGGGAGATGGCGCTCCCGGGAGTGGTGGGGAGGGGGTGTGTATGCGCGCGCGAATGGGTGATTGTGTCCATTGTGTTCGCTCTACGGCCTTTTTCGCAAAGTCGTACGGTGCGCCGTTGTTGTTCTGTTTTTCTTTTGGATTTTTTGGCGAATGATGGTGTGGTATCCTTTGTGTCATAGATCGGTATTCGGGGAGGTATTATGGAAGAATACAGAGATGGAGGTGGGGTAGGGATTACATGTTAACATCTACGTTTACTTGGTACATAAATGAGCACTTCCAAAATCATTCATTGGCTGATGATACGCAGAAAAGAAAAGAAATATGTCTTACAAAATAAACTACGCGCCAAAAAAATTGCAACGCCTCGAAGGAGATCAGTCACAAAAAACTTAAATCTTAACAAAACAACTGACTGCATGTAAAAAGTCATTTGTCAGAACTTCATACATGAAGAGGAAGTAGAAAATCTCTCCTGGCCTGCTCACTATCCGGATTTAAACCCGATCGAGCATGTGTGGGATATGATGGGTCGCTACAGAAGGCGTTTACCACAAGCAGCAAACGTAGGAAGCCTAGCAAGTATGCCGGTTCTTCAAAGCCGTTCTCCTCCACGTGCCTCAGAGCGGAGCTGTAGAGGGGAGGGACAGCTCAAGATGATGGCATCCACGGGGACGACATCCGCAGTAGCCTGGGAAGAGCTTTGAAACGAGGGGCGAGGGGGCCTTAGCCGATGACGTCAGAGGCATATCTTACTTATTTAATATTATATAAGTATCATATTCGATTACGAATCCTAGAAACTTAATAACTATAATGGAATTCTAACGTTAATAATATAATTCGATTTTTCTTGTTATACACATCAAAATCACTTTACTAATTATTACTTTTCAATTAAAACTTGAACAAACATATTTGACAGTAGTATAGCTATGACAGTTCTGGCGCAAAATCCCATAAGGTTTACACAGGGGGTCTAAATTCACTTTACTTCCGGTTTTTCCGGATGTCTATCACAGTCTCTAAACCGTTCTCGAAACAGCTCAACAGTTCCAGGAACAGCTTCAACAGTTCCTAGAACAGCTTAAACAGCTCCGGAAACTGCTTAAGCTGAGCCGGGAACTGTTTAAGCTGTTCTAGGAACTGTTGAAGCTGTTCTTGGAACTGTTTAAGCTGTTTAGAAACTATCGAAGCTGTTTCTGGAACTGTTTAAGCTATCTAGGAACTGTTGAAGCTGTTCCTGGAACTATTTAAGCTGTTC
Source organism: Protaetia brevitarsis (assembly GCA_004143645.1). Classification (NCBI taxonomy): domain Eukaryota; kingdom Metazoa; phylum Arthropoda; class Insecta; order Coleoptera; family Scarabaeidae; genus Protaetia; species Protaetia brevitarsis. The sequence goes on along the minus strand of RXPK01000966.1, from coordinate 69,074 downwards.
TAGGAACTGTTGAAGTTGTTCCTGGAACTGTTGAGCTGTTTCGAGAACTGTTGAGCTGTTTCGAGAACTGTTGAGCTGTTTCGAGAACCTGTTTAGAGACTGTGATAGACATCCGGGAAAAACTGTTTAAGCTGTTCTAGGAACTGTTGAAGCTGTTCTAGGAACTGTTTAAGCTGTTCTAGGAACCGTTTAAGCTGTTCTAGGAACTGTTGAAGCTGTTCCTGGAACTATTTAAGCTGTTCTAGGAACTGTTGAAGCTGTTTCTGGAACTGTTGAGCTGTTTCGAGAACCTGTTTAGAGACTGTGGTAGACATCCGGGAAAAAACTGTTTAAGCTGTTCTTGGAACTGTTTAAGCTGTTCTAGGAACTATCGAAGCCGTTCCTGGAACTGTTTAAGCTGTCTAAGAACTGTTTAAGCTGTTCTAGGAACTGTTGAAGCTGTTCCTGGAACTGTTGAGCTGTTTCGAGAACTGTTGAGCTGTTTCGAGAACCTGCTTAGAGACTGTGATAGACATCTGGAAAAAAACTGTTTAAGCTGTTCTAGGAACTGTTGAAGCTGTTCCTGGAACTGTTTAAGCCGTTCTAGGAACTGTTGAAGCTGTTCTTGGAACTGTTTAAGCTGTTCTAGGAACTGTTTAAGCTGTTCTAGGAACTGTTGAAGCTGTTCCTGGAACTATTTAAGCTGTTCTAGGAACTGTTGAAGCTATTCCTGGAACTGTTGAGCTGTTTCGAGAACTGTTGAGCTGTTTCGAGAACCTGCTTAGAGGCTGTGATAGACATCTGGAAAAAAACTGTTTAAGCTGTTCTAGGAACTGTTGAAGCTGTTCCTGGAACTGTTTAAGCCGTTCTAGGAACTGTTGAATCTGTTCTTGGAACTGTTTAAGCTGTTCTAGGAACTGTTTAAGCTGTTCTAGGAACTGTTGAAGCTGTTCCTGGAACTATTTAAGCTGTTCTAGGAACTGTTGAAGCTGTTTCTGGAACTGTTGAGCTGTTTCGAGAACCTGCTTAGAGACTGTGATAAACATCTGGAAAAAAAACTGTTTAAGCTGTTCTAGGAACTGTTGAGGCTGTTCTTGGAACTGTTTAAGCTGTTCTAGGAACTGTTGAAGCTGTTCCTGGAACTGTTTAAGCTGTTCTAGGAACTGTTTAAGCTGTTCCTTAGAAACTGTTTTGAAGCTGTTCTAACGGAACTGTTGAAGCTGTTCCTGGAACTATTTAAGCTGTTCTAGGAACTGTTGAAGCTGTTCCTGGAACTGTTGAGCTGTTTCGAGAACTTGTTTAGAGACTGTGATAGACATCCGGGAAAAAAAACTGTTTAAGCTGTTCTAGGAACTGTTGAAGCTGTTCTTGGAACTGTTTAAGCTGTTCTAGGAACTATCGAAGCTGTTCCTGGAACTGTTTAAGCTGTCTAAGAACTGTTTAAGCTATTCTAGGAACTGTTGAAGCTGTTCCTGGAACTATTTAACCTGTTCTAGGAACTGTTGAAGCTGTTCCTGGAACTGTTGAGCTGTTTCGAGAACTGTTGAGCTGTTTCGAGAACTGTTGAGCTGTTTCGAGAACCTGCTTAGAGACTGTGATAGACATCTAGAAAGAAAACTGTTTAAGCTGTTCTAGGAATTGTTGAAGCTGTTCCTGGAACTGTTTAAGCTGTTCTAGGAACTGTTGAAGCTGTTCCTGGAACTGTTTAAGCTGTTCTAGGAACTGTTGAAGCTGTTCCTGGAACTATTTAAGCTGTTCTAGGAACTGTTGAAGCTGTTTCTGGAACTGTTGAGCTGTTTCGAGAACTGTTAAGCTGTTTCGAGAACCTGTTTAGAGACTGTGATAGTCATCCGGGAAAAAAACCGGAAGTAAAGTAAATTTAGACCCTCTGTGTAAACCTTATACGATTTTGCGCCAGAACTTTTATAGCTATACTACTCCTAGAGGACGATGAGATCCCACAAAATGCCCTTCATCGTCTCATTCGGAGCAATCTTCAAACATATATTGGACTTTAAAGAAGAAACTGTCTTTCTTCTTATTATTGCAAATAAAGATTGATTCTATTTATGAAAGCTATGTAAGAATTCTTTAGATATTATGCATAGTAAAATCTGCCCAAAATGGTCATTTATTTCATCCTGGTTGATATCGTAAATAAAGTTAACAAAAGTTTTGAAATCACAGCTCCCCTTAAAGAATTAAAAATTGACAATTTCTCTGCAAAATTCTCAACTTCCCCACCTCGCAAACTTCTCTTTTAAAAACCCCGAGCCAAGTTTATCTTGCCCTTCATCTTCCTTGGTGGTAATTTCCATACCCAGCGAGTTGCTTGTTTATTTTTAGAAAAAAAAAGTTTTTCTTTTTATTTTGTACCGGCAATGAGCCACCATCTAGGGTCCGTCAGCTTGTGTCTAATTCTTCAGTCCGCGATCAATTATTCATTTTCAATTTGCGTCTTTCCCCCACGGAGACTGTCGCGGCCTTTGAGAGAGCTGGAGGGACAAAGGAGCCGAGGTAGTGGTGGTGAGTGAGAGGACCTACTATGGAGGTAGTCCGGTAGTAGCTAAGCAAGGAAGAAGAAAAAATTAACTGGCGAACTATGAATTTTAAAGTGGACGCTTTTGTTTTGGCGCAAGTAGGATCGCTGTGGGAGAGATTCTCGATTTTTTCTTTCCCCGTTTATTAACTTGTTTACTTTTGAGGTTGTTGAGATGGGGAAAATATGCATACTTCATCATCGATTCAGAGGAAAAGGAGAGTTAGATTTGATGATTTTTATTTTAATTCGTATTATCTTTAAAGTCGGTGTTATTTTTAATTTTCCCATCTCGAAAGGTTAAGTGAAATAATAGGCATGAATGGGTGAAATAAGAGGTTTAATTCCTCACATTTTTTTTTTTATATTACATTTAAAATAAGTGTTGTCAGTATATACTTATATATTTATTTGTATCGTGTTTTTACAATTTTGTATTTAAGCAATTGTAAAATTTGTGATCCGTAATTTTGTTGTAAAAACTTTGTATATTATTCAGGGGATGACGTCTGGCACTAAGATTTTCTTTTTTATTATCCATGAGTGGGTCTAGCCCGAAGTAGGCAACTCTGATAGAAGACCTATTGTGCCCCCATGTCCATTTTAACCCTCTCAATCAGGTTGCACCCTATCCTATCATAAAAGTTCACAATCTGGCCGACTCTAGGTTCGTCCAACTGGTCGACCCAAAGTGCGTCTGTCTTTCCTCGTCCATTGCTGGGCAGTTGACAAGAAGGTGAGCATGGAGTTTCCTCCGCAGCTCCACACTTCCTGCACAGGGGAGAGTTCACTAGCCTCATGCGGTACATATGTTTATTTAGTGCGCGATGCTCAGTTAAGATTCCTGTGAGTAATCTCAATCTGTCCCTGGTCGTAAAGACTGCCTTAGGGAGTCTCTCCTCATTCACTTGAAGCCCTTGAGATTTATAGTGTCTTGCGCCGGCGAGTCCATTCGAACAGGAGCCAATGCCTAGCAGCAAATTGGAGCCTGACAAACATTTTGATGCTGCCATACGAACTACCACACGTCTGTAGTGGACCTAGGAACAGCAGTTCGCTGGCGCCCCTTGCTAACATGTCAGCTATTTCATTGCCTCTGATCCCAGAATGACCCGGTACCTATCTCAATGTAATATTTAGATATTCCATCAACTGTTTAAGTTTTCTGTGGCACCCCAGTACCACCTCAGAGTCAAGTCTGAGCCCGCAAGGTTTTGTCGGAGATGATTTCTACCCTTCCATTCTATTGTAGGCAGTTTGAGATGCCCTCAGCACAAGTCTGGATGGCAAGGCACTGAGATACATACCATGGCCTCTGATGGAGGCTCATCAGAGTTATTTTTTTGGAAAAACTAGAGAAAACACAGAAAAATCTGTAAGATCAATAAGTCTGGTGCCATTCTTGGTTGCCAAAATTCTTGAAAAACTACTGGATAGGCACATAAAGGATGACGTATTACCGTATCAGCCGATACACCAAGACAGAAAACCTATAGAAACAGCCTTGCATAAGCTCGTACAGAGAGTTGAGCATGACTTGCAAACTTAAGAAGTAATTTTATGCAGTTTTCTGGATGTAGATCACACTTCCACAGCATCAGGTGCAGGTGGAGAGACGGAATGACTTAACTTAAAGGGAGATCAGTTTACACAACCATCGTGGAAAACATAGTGATGGTACGGATGCAAGAGAATGTCTGCAGGGCGGGGTTTTGTCACGCTGTTTACTGTGGAACCTGGTTGTGGACGAACTATTAGTAAGACTGAACAATGGCTGTTATCGGAAGTTCTCGAAACGACAAGTGTTCTATTCCTTTAAAATTTGTATTTGTCTTGGTATTGTTCGTTCATATCCGTTTTTTTATTGTATACATTTATTTCTCATTTATATTGTACATATAGTATGTTGCTAATATTTGCCTATTTATATCAACGAATACTTTTAACCGCAGTTGGAGTTCCTCATTATGACCGCATTTCAGGTACACCGATCCAATGCACGTCTGTTGTAACTGGGGTTACTTTTATTAATAATATGTAATATACTCCACCATCGAACTTAGGGGTGAAAAGTATGAGGGTTAAAGTACACAATCATCTACCTCGTGAAATTGTATTGATGCAAACTTTTTCGACCTTCCGCAATGCTTTACAGAAATTTCTCCTTCGGCATAGTTTTTATAATTTAGATGAATTTTTCTGTCAGGAACAGAAAATAATATCGGTTCAAATTTCATGCTTCCTGTAATTGATACAGCCTCGGTATTCCCATGCTTACACTTATAATAATACTACAATTGTTCATTTATTTTTTTTTGTTCAATTTATTGTTTTTTTTTCTGGTTCTTTTTCTTTTCTTTTTGGGTGGTATATATTATCTTTCTTTCTTTTTGTTGGTTTTAAGAATGATTGTTCTTTTTTATTACTTTAGGTATTTTTTTGACTTTTTAAATACCTGTGTGTCTTATAACAAAATAAATATTATTATTATTATTATCGATTTTATCGGGCATACTTATGTATGAATCGTAAACTGCAGGTAAATATATAATATGATATTCCTATATAAAATGCCTGCGAATCCGAATATACCTAAAGCGCACGGCTTAGAGCGTGTGGTAGAAAGTATAGATATATTGTCATAAGGGGGAGACATTACAAAAGAAGCTTACTGTACATTCAACTGATTTAATTTCTACTTACAATTGTAATTAATCTACACATTTTCGTCAAAAATTGTCTGATGGTGTTCTGTAATGGACGAAACATGTCACCTATATTTTATTAAATCAAAGTTACTTCTTTTTTTTCAATTTAAGTAGCCCAATTTCATTAATTTTCTCGGCCTATACAATGAGGTTTTCCCTCACGTTTTTATATTTCTAAAGTCGAGTGTCGTATTGAAAGGAAATCAATGAATTTCCAAACTGAAGATTACGAAATTCATGGAAACATCCTTTCATTCCTTGAACACGCAACAGAAAGCAATACTCGCAAATTGGAGGACTCGAATCCGAATCGCGTTCAATAAATTCCAATATCTGGGCGCTCCAATCTTTGGATCCAGCAACGATCATATTAAAAATTTCATAACATTTGTTACATTTAATCGAAATTCCCCCGTCTCGGTTATTTTCCGCGGGGACGCACGACGTGGGTTGGTAAGTCGACTCCGTTTATTCCGAATTAGGGATGCATAAATAAAATATTTACCCCGCCAACCCTTGTTAAGGCTCCGAAAGCGTACAAACCCGCAGCAGAAAGCTGTTAATTAGTAGATTCTCTTTTTCCGCGTTTCCGAAACGCTTAATAATTCATCCCCCGCCCCACGATCGACGGGGAGCCATGGCGCGGGCATGAAGTGGGGAGGAGAGGGGAAGAATTAAGATTGCCGGGATCCGGTTTCCAGTCCGGAGATTGTATCGGAGACGATGGAACTCCGGGCTTTAGTTATTGCGCTTCCCAGTTGGAGATTTCTCAGTCGTCGGTAATTTCTACCGTTTCCTGTGAGAAGAAATCCTGTTGAATCCTTCATAAGATGCGGTCTGTGTTTCACAATGGATTCTCACGGCGTTTGTTGCAATCACCAAGTTCAAAAAACGCCGCGAAAACATTCTTTTTTTATTTCTTCACTACTCCTCTTGTTTAATGTAAAAATCGAAATCTAAAAATGTATTAAATTATAAGAATGCGATATACATATATAAATATCATGTAAAAAAAGGTATCTAAAAAGGTCCATAATAATACCTATATATAAAAATGGAAACAAGCTATTACCATAAAATTATAGTAATATGTTTACTATCACAAAAAACAGTAAGGGAGAGCATAAAGATTTCATCGATACCTAAAGAGATGCAGAACAGATTGCTACCAAGAGCCGCTAGACCACCCAGGCTGTATGGAATACCAAAAATACATAAAGAAGGAGTGCCATTAAGACCGATTGTAAGCAACATTGGATCACCGACCTACGATTTGTCGAAATATTTAGCTAACTTACTAAAGCCATATACCGGACAAACTGCAACGTATGTGAAGAATTCGAAACATTTCGTGGATATTCTGTCTACGCTAAAGACTGAACCTACAGTCATTTTAGTAAGTTTCGACATTATATCGCTATTCACTAACATACCCACGGAGGACGCACTGGCCTTACTTCCAGAACTTGGACTACAAGAAGGCATCATTAAATTAGTGAAACTGTGCTTATCCACGACATACTTTTTGTATGAAGGAAAATACTGCGAGCAGAAGAACGGAACAGCAATGGGAAGCCCTTTATCACCAGTAATAGCCAACTTGTTTATGGAAGCATTTGAAGAAGAAGCCCTAAGTACCAGCGATATGAAACCCAAGTGTTGACTGCGATATGTCGACGATACTTTTGTAATATGACAGCACGGAGAAGAAAAACTACAACAGTTCTTGGAACACATAAACTCACAGCACCCAGCCATCAAGTTTACCATGGAGAAAGAACAAAATGGAAATCTCCCTTTCCTGGATGTTATGGTTAAGAAAACAAAAGAGGGAATGCTACAGCACGCAGTATTTAGAAAGAAGACACACACCGATAGATATCTGCATGCAAGATCTCACCATCATCCGATGCAGAAGAAGACATTAATACAAACATTGCTATCCAGAGCCGAAACCATCAGTGACGAACAACATCTTACCAGTGAAAAGATACATTTGGAGAAAGCACTAAAGAAGAGTGGTTACACTGACATCGACATAAGGAGAGCCACTAAGAAGAAGAGGACACTGGAGACAACTACAGAACCACGAAGAGGGATGGCGTGTCTACCTTACATAGCAGGAGTCACCGAAAAAGTAGGCCGAATTTTGAAGAAACGTAACGTACAAGTACGCTTCGGGACTGCAACGTCGATCCAGCAGTATCTACCAACCGCAAAGGATAAGATACCCAAGGGGCGCACAGAAGGTATCTACAAGATATCATGCTAATGCGGACAGTGCTACATCGGACAAACAGGAAGAGCCATCAACATAAGAATAAAAGAACACGAGAGGGACGCAAGATTAAGAAGGACCGAGCAATCAGCGGTGGCAGAACACATGCACGACACCGGACACAAAATGGATTTCAAGAATGTAAAAGTAATAACTACCACCAAGAACTACGGCAAAAGACTCATCAGGGAAGCCATAGAAATAGAGAAGAATAAAACCGTTAACAGAGAAGAAGGGTATCACCTTAGCAACACGTGGAAGAGACTACTACGAACCGTCACGGTCATTGGAGCGGAAACTACACGGTTGGATGCACCAGGGGCGTATATAAGAAGAATGTCGGGCCATGGAGAATCAGTTCAGTTATCCTGAAGAAGCTGTCAGTATGAACAGCGAAACGTCGAGCGAAAGTTTTGAAACACGGCGAAACCCGCAAGAAGCTGTTAGTTATAGTCACACCGGCCGTGAAAGCCTACGCAGTGTTAAGCAGGGATAGTTTTGAAAACCCTCAATTAACGCTTCAACCTGTAGACGTGACCACGACATTTATAAAATGGATGAGCGTACAAACGAGACGACACAAACTTGTTATACGTCGACACAACTTCACCGTGTATTTTTGCGTTGTCTATGCCAGCCTAGATAGTGGAACGGAATGCAAATATTTAATTAGATCGTTCTTGATAGCACCATAAATACTTACATTCGTGCGACAAACACAGAGATAACCTATCGTACTTATCAATGTCAAATATAATTCACACACTGCGCGCGCGCATTTTGTTTGTAAAATTGATGGGAAAATAGAACAGGTTCTAAATATTTAGTACAAAATTTCGTACGAAATTTAGAAACAAATTTTTGTGTATATCAAAACTTCATACTAAATTAAGTATAATGTAAAACGGGAAAAGATACTAAAAATTTTGGATCGTTAAGTCTGTTTTAAGAATCGTGTCGACTGGCGTTAATAAATCTACAAAATTACATTTTCCGTGGTCTTCCAGAAACCGTAAACGCGTTTTATACTTTCCAACGGTCTTGTTTGTAAAAGCGAGCTTTTTTCAATGTTTCTCCTTCATGTCTGTCGAACCTAGTCGGACCGGCTGAGCTCGCAGCCGTACTACTATAAAACTGTTCGCGACTAACGGTACAGGAGGGCATTGTTTCTGGAATCAATCCTGTTTCATCTCATTCATTATACCGAGGAGACAACCACACTGCACGTTCTCCTCTAGCCGGTCCGGTTTTGCGACAACTCGGCAGGTGTTCAGCGGCGTCGGTGGAATGCGCATCCACGCGTTCTCTCCATTTCACCGGATGTAAGCGGCGACTACTAGTTTTTCGACGATTCCACCTCGCAACCCCGCAACCCTTTGTCGTTTATATATCTCGCCCGGATACTCGACGACGACACGACTCGATATACCGTTCTCTAATTCGAACACGGCGCGCGACCGGTCGAGCGAGCGGCTTCAGAGGTGGAGCGGTGGGGGGGAGGAGGGGTGCCGTATTGTGCCCCGGGGACATCTCCGGGCCAGACAACACGCCACCGTAATTATATCCAGCCATCGCTGATCGATAATGCAGCGCGCCGTGTGGCCGCTGGAGCCCGTCGCGCGCCCCAGGTCTCTCTTCTGACAGACTCGAGTCGTCATTAAAATTGGAACGTCCCAGGACGTATCAAGCGGTAGATTGGACTGTCACCTTGTTCCCGCGATCTTAATGAAGTCGAAGGACGGGATCGCGGTTGAAGTGTAGCATGTAAAATGACGTCCCGGTGGGAAGGTTCCGAGATTCTTGGGCGGAACGTGTTAACCGCGACTATCTTCGGATGATGATAAGATTGCGAAGAATTGTATCCGAAAGAACCGTAGTAGTCATAATAATAATACTAATAATAATAATAATAATGACAATAATGACAATTTATAAACTCCTAACAGCAATCATCTCCGTTAGATAGCACAACATCTAGCGGATAATAACATAATGGCACAGGAGCAGAAAGGGTGTACAGCGAATAGCAGAGGCTGCATAGAGCAGCTTATAATAGACACGATAATTACTGGACATGCGAAAAAAACTAAGGCTGAAATTAATACAGCATATATTGATTATAAAAAAGCTTTTGATAATGTACCGCATACGTGGTTGTTAGAGGTACTTAAGATCTACAAGATAGACCCCCTGCTCAACACTTTGTTAGAAACTATGATGAAAACATGGAACACCACACTAATACTATATGGGAAGCAGCAAGAGAAATGCACGCCTTACAATCAAAAGAGGTATTTTCCAAGGAGATGCATTGAGCCCTCTATGGTTTTGTCTTGCATTGAACCCGCTGTCAAACCAACTAAATAGAAACCAGTTGGGATATCAATTAGAAAACAGAGGCTTTAACATAACTCACTTATTCTATATGGATGACCTCAAACTCTATTCAGACACGAAGAGCCACATGCAAAAACTGCTTCGCCGAACGGAAGTCTTCACCAAGGATATCCGCATGGAATTCGGCTTAGGAAAATGTAGATCCAACTGTATGCGAAGGGGCAAATGGGTGGAGGCTACCGGGTATCCGTTGTCATCAAGAGGAGGAGAAGAATCTCAATAAATTATAAAGAATATGGAAGAGTATGAAGTGTACAAGTACCTAGGAATGGAACAGAACAGAGGGGTAGATAAGAAATTAGTTAAAGACAAATTAACAACAGAACTTAACAGAAGAATTACAAACATACTAAAAACGAAATTATCGGCTAGAAACATATGCGCTGCCGTTAACACATACGCTATCCCGGTTCTGTTATACTCTTTTGGGGTCACCAATTGGACTCCTACTGAGTTAGATCAGGTGAACCGTGATGTAAGAGTTCTCTTCACGAAATACCGGGCGCACCATCCCAGAGCTTCAGTTGAGAGATTCCATCTACCGAGGAAATGCGGCGGAAGAGGTGTCATCGATATAAAGAATGCATATTACAACCAAATACATGGACTACGTATGTACTTCCAAGAAAAATCCAACACTTCGGCTCTACATAAGGCAGTAGCAGTGGCAGATAGGGCTCTGACACCCCTAAATCTGGCGTCTCCACAATACGACCCAAGGACGCAAGTTGTCCTTAACAGTCAGAAGATCCAGCAGTGGAAGGCGAAAAAGCTGCATGGGCGCTACATCCACAAACTGGAAGACGATCATATGGACCAGAGTGCCTCGTTCCAGTGGCTTATGTATGGCAATATTTTCCCGGAGACGGAAGGATTTGCCATAGCAATCCAAGATCAGGTCATACCAACAAGGACATACAAGAAATATATTCTTAAGGACCCCTCCGTAACCACAACCCTGTGCAGACTATGTCATGACCACAGCGAGACAATAGAGCACATTCTAACTGGCTGTACGCGCCTGGTCAACACGGAATACCTACGCCGCCATAACAACGTGGCGAAAATTATACATAATGAGTTAGCTCGTCTATATGACAAGGATATTGAATCTGCTCCATACTATAAATATACCCCACCAAACGTAATTGACAACGATGACGTTAAAATATACTGGGATAGGACCATACTTACCGATCGAACGGTGGCCCACAATAGGCCAGACATTACAATCACCCTTAAAGACAAAAAGACTACTTACCTTATTGATGTTGCTGTCCCGGCCCCTGCAAATATTAATATTAAACACACAGAAAAAATAGAGAAATATTTACCGCTGGTACAAAGTGTCAAGGAGACCTGGCTCCAAAATGAAGTCACCATCATACCCATCATCATTGGCGCTACCGGAGAAATCCCGAGAAACTTGCACAGCGCCTTGAAACTGCTCCAACTCCCTCAACACCTCTTTAGGTTGCTTCAAAAGACCGTCATTTTAGAAGCATGTCATATAGTGCGTAAGACCTTTCACGAACAATAATAACTGGAACTTCCGCTGTTGTACTTTAAAACATCAGTCTACAATATACATAATTCAATCGTCAAATCTCATCCGTTAGCAATGTGCCCCGGCTGGGATATTTCAACCCCATCCTTAATTAGGGTGTGGAGTATAAAATAAAATAATGATAATAATGTTTATTGATGTCTAACAGGTACAGACCCAAAGAGGACACAAAATAAAATAATGCATTGCAAATTCAGTTATGAAAAGGCAAAATAATTATTGTTACAATCTGAAATATAGTGTAGATTATATACACATGTATATATACGTATCTATATTTTTAATGAAACACATCACAACTGGTATTGCCAAGCTTGATCATTACTGAAATAGGTGACCGTTTCATCAAATTTGTCCTGGGCTTGAGGTGGCTTAAAGCTGTATCCGCTCCTGGTGTTTAAGCGTGGGACGAGAAATGTGTAATTAATCTTATTCTGGAGTAAGTTTATTAAAGATGTCCTACATTGTGCATCACGACGCTCCGATAAGGATACCATCCCATGACGCTCCAATAGGTCCACTTGAAGTATACCAATTTCTGGATACATTCTCTCCAACTTAAACGATAAGAATTTAAGAAATTTGCGGTGAATTCGATCTAGTTGCAAAGATTCATACGCATAAAATGGGTACCAAACCAATGGCGCATATTCCAGTTTGCTAAGGGCATAGGTATTATATAAAGTCTTAATGTCTTCTATGTCAGTAAAGCAACGCGATACACGCATCAGGAAGCCAAGGGAGCTGAATGCATTGTTACATACAGATATAATTTGGGGTTTAGAGGTAAGACCGGCATCAAAAAGAACACCAAGATCTTTACATTCTGCCTTCCTCTCTAAAGAAATATCATTGACTGTGTAGTCCACAGTGATCGGGGAACCGAGACGTGCGTATGAAATAACACAACACTTCTTAACATTAATATTGAGGGTGTTGGATGTACACCAGTTAACGAGTTTATTTAAATTTTCTTGTAGCATGATGGTATCTCTATTAGATGAAAGTTTCATATATAATTTAATATCATCAGCATAGGCTAGTACAGGACAGGTAAGACATGTTGAGAGGTCGGTTATAAAAAGATTGAATGAGAGAGGGCCTAAATTTGAGCCTTGTGGCACACCCGTATGTAATATATATTCCGTAGATACAAATCCGTTGTAAGATACATAACACTCGCGGTTACTTAGATAGGAGCTCAATAAATGAATAGCTAATGGAACAAAACCAAAACCTTCCAGCTTTGATAGAAGAAGTGGATGCTCAAATAACATCCACTTGACCACGCTTATCCAATACATCACAAAGGAATTGTGTAAAACATGTCAAATTGGTAACTGTAGAGCGACCAGTAATAAAACCGTGTTGATATGGGGACAAATAAGAGCAGGTGCTATTATAAATAGAAGAATAAATACTTTTTTCAAACACTTTAGCAAAATTTGATAGAATTGAGGTCATGACAGGAAATGGAAAATACCGTTGCTTTCGAAAAGTTTCGATACCTGTATATACCTTAAAATTTCTTACTTGAATGTATTGCTGAAAAATAGGTACTTCTAGAACATTCTTCTACCAATTTTTCTAAACGCCGAATTTCTCAGTAATTCGCCTGGTAACCAATCAGTATTTTGAGAGTTGTCCAGCTACGTCAGTTTATCAGACTATCGATAAGACGTCGTCCACTGTACGGATCTCGCATTACAGTAGCTCAACTCGCCCCATCCGCTCACACAAGTGCGAGCTGCTAGCGTGAAAGTAGACAGCTACTGTGCGTGTGTATTCGCATCTTTTCAGTAGCTAGGAATGTCTCATCGGCTTACGAGCTACTGTCATTTTACAATACCATGCAAGTCCGAGTCGCATGCGATCTGTTGCTTGTGGCGTAGTAGGGAAAGGCAAGATGCGATTAAAAACAAAAGACAAAAGACTCGCACATGACAGTTACTCGTATGATGCGGTGACACGGTGCGAATAACTGACCAGTCCAGCTCGAATGTTAACTGTAACCAGACCTTTAGGTAAGTAGTAATTTTTGTTATTGCGAAACGAGCTTATAAAAATACTTTAAGATATACAATACAAACGTATCACAAGGTATTTTATCAATACTAAACGCTTTTAATGCATCTGTAACTATTGGTATCGACCTTGCACTCGAACGGAACCAGATTTTCTACTCGATAGAAGGCATTGGCTATCTCTTTTTGCTCGTAATTAACTAGTTACTCGAGAGATGCAGCATTCTTTCGTTCTTTCTGAATATATGTATGCGTACAATATAATTGGATTAAATCAAATCATTAAAACAGTGCTTCGGATGATAGAAAACGACTAGACGACAGGCACGTATTTATACACGTGATTGCCAGCCTCCGTGGCTTCAATTAAATTTTCCAGACTATATGTAGGAGACGTATGCGTATGGGTGGATGTACTAATTGGTGAGCAATTAACGGAGATAGGGAGAAGACTAACGGTTACTCTTCCTTCTCCCCTCCCCCACCACCACTCTTATATTTAATTGGGAAGCGAAGGGAGATTTGCGTGTAATATTATGCAAACAAGCAGTTGTCCTGATATCGAATTAAATCTAAAATCTTGAACAATGTGTTTGTATCTACTTACAAGAGTACACAGAGAAGGGTTTCCCCCAGATTTAAAAGAAACTTGGTGAGTACTGGTGGTACTTCTGTAATATATTTACCTTTATTTTTATTGGTACTTCCTTAGCTGTTGAATCGCCTGTTTTCGAGGACTGGAGTGTCGTAACAGCAGCACATCAATAATAATAATAATCTTTATTTTAAACTATGGTAAACCATACAAAACAACGTCAGACAGGAACAAAAGATAAACTAATTAGAAATTACAAGCATGTAAGATATGAAATACTACATCTCTACAATACTAACTTGCAAGGTAATCATCAATGCAGTAGCATGAAAATCAAAGTAAATGGGATTTAACAATACGTTTAAAACATTTAAAAGAGTTAACTTTTACATCAGCTGGTAACTTGTTATATAATAGACATCCCAAGTATGATGATTTTTTTTGAAATAAAGTTGTTTTATGAGCTGATGGTAATAGGTAGTTCGATTGCCTAGTACCGTATTCATGGAAGGCATCAGCAGAGAACTCCGATCTGTGACTGTGTACGAAACACACAACTTCCATAATATATGAGTCGTAGAAGGTTAAAATCTTTTGATCTATAAAAGTTTTTTTTTGCAAGACTCGCGAGACGATAGCCCAAATATAATGCGTAAAGACGCTTCTGCAATAAAAATACTCGATCAGCACCACCACCTGAACCCCAATGAATAATACCATACGTCATTATAGAATGAAATTTTGAATAGTAATATGATTTAAGGACATAAATATTACAAGATCTCTTTAAGTTATAGAGAACATAGCAAATTCTAGATAAATCAGTGCAGAGCTTGTCAATATGACTATTCCACTTCAATTTCTCATCAACAGTGACTCCAATAACTTAGAGCATTTGTCAACTGAATAAGATTACCACTTAGACAAAAGTTATCGATGTTATATTTTTTAGTATTCTTAAACAAAATACACTTAGTTTTGTCAGTGTTAAGCAAAAGGTTATTTATTATTAGTTAGCCAATTGCACAGGCGACTGTGAAGACAGTTTGCAGTATCGAACAAATGTGAGACAGGGGTAGAACTGATCAGGATATTAATATAATCCGCATAAAGGGTAACGTTAGTAGCACACTCCAACTTCACAGGAAGATCGTTAATAAACATTAGAAATAGTGTTGGTCCAAAACTGAGCCCTGAGGCACACCCTTATTAACTTCACGTACGTTAGATAAATGTTCATCGATTACTACTGTTTGCGAACGGTGAGATAGATAGCTACTGAACCAATCAAGAGGAATGCCTCTAATTCCATAGTTATGCAGCTTCTTAATTAGGATATTATGGTCGACATTATCAAATGCTCTCGACAAGTCATAAAACATAGCAAGACATAGTGAATTGGCATCAAGATTAGACGAGATCTGACTTACAAATTTATACAAAGCAGTGTTTATTGAGTGATTCGGTCGAAATCCATGCTGGCATATACTAAATAGGTGAAATCTGTTAAAATAGGCAGTTATCATTTCATTCGTTAAAGATTCGTAGATTTTAGAAAATGTGGATAAAATGTTAATTGGGCAATAATTATTAAGGTAGTTTGGGTCTCCCTTTTTGTAAATTGGAATTATTTTAGATGTTTTTAAGAGTGAAGAGAATATACCACTAGAAAAGGAGTAATTCATTAGATATGTCAGAGGTGGTAGAATTCTCTGTCCACATTTCTTAACAATGAAAAAGGGAATACCATCATTTCCCCCAGTCATTGAATTAGCTAATTTGTTAATTACTCTAAGTACATCACCTTCAACAATCGGCGCTATAAAAAAACAGTTTGAGGCTTGTGGAAAATCATTATCATGACCACTAGTGAATGGATGTCGTAAGTCATACACTCTTGTAAATGCATCATTAAAAGAGTTGCAAAGCTCAGTTAGATTATCACTGTCAGGCAGTGTTCTCTCATTCCGGACATTCGAATTACTTTTGATAACATTCCAGACAGCTTTGGACAATACATTTGTAATTTTTGACATTCACTTTTTACAAGTAAAATCAACTGAGCACCTTCAGAGGTGGGAAGCAAATGTTGACGGTGGAGGTACTAACAAGAACATAGAGCGTTACCAATATTCTTATGCATCACCAAGTTCCATTTAAATTACTAGCTTGTGTTCCCTTATTTGTCAAGATAGATTTTCCTTTATCACGGGTTAAAATGACAGGCAGATTGTTTTTATAGTCTCTGATAATATCTCAATTAATTTCGCATAAACAGCACAATTTACATCTGGCCCGCCCATGCAAAAACTGGAGCGAACAGATATCGGATTATAAGCAAATCTCTAATTAACGTCAGTACCATTCGGAGGCGCTGTGGTCGACGATAAAGCCAATTATAATGCGCAGAAAGCTCTAATGGCTTTTTGATCTAGTTTTAATGAAAATAGGCGTAATACAATACGGTCCTCTCTCTTCCACCGTATGGTATTTAGAACATCTACATACATATATCTTGCCGTCATCTATTACATTAGGGAAACCTCTGAAACTCTAATACTTTCCATGAAAAAAAAAAGTTATAAGAAAAGAAAGTTTAATATCGTAAAGTTAGGATAACCGTTAAAAAAAGGATTTCCTCCGAAAACGTTTTTGAATTTAACACGGCCGTAATGCCCGCCGTTGGGGTCGTGTAAACTTCGGGGCAACGCTCGCCTCCGAGGCTGGTGGAGGTGTGAGGGAGGGATCACGAACACGAGGCTGCTGGTAACTTTTTAATATTGACAGCAAATATTTATTATCTCTCTCTCCTTATATTGGCAAAGTTCTGGTGTAATATTCTAAAGTTCGATATTTGCAAATGTAAAAAGTTTCTGTAAGGGTGCAGGCGCGGAACTCGTGACTTGCAACCCCTATCGCGCTGACGGGCGCCCGAACTACGCCTCGCCGTCCTACGCTAGTTTCTCAGACGTCCCGTTCTGCATACCGAGAACGCGGGGATAATGATGAATAAGTCTTTGTTTGGTGTCGTATGGCTGGTATCGATTCTCAATAGAGAAACATGAGGAGGGCTTGTGAAGTATGGAAGTGTCGTGAGTCTGAACTCTGATTATATCAAATGAATACAAGATTTTCTCTAAGAAGAAAAACTTATTTTCAATATTTCTGCTTCTCCATTGCAGTTCCTATTAAAAAGTAGTCAATTTAAGCATCCCTCCGATCTTAACAATGTTTTTTTGCAATTAGTGCCGTAACCATACCATTTATTCCACTAGTGCCGTAATAGGGTCTATTACAGCAATAGTTGCTTATAGAAATGAAACATTTAAGCAGATTTTATTTTAAGTTGGCCACATTGCAACAGAAAATGGAGATGTCAATATGACATTTTGTAAGCAAGTTTGAGGTTACATTAAAATTCATTGTAAGATTTGATATTTTTAATTAATCTTTGAAATAGTACAATAGTATCTATAGGAAAGCTTTTACCAGTTTTGAAAAGGTAGCGAAATGTATGAAATGTACCACGCTTATTTGGAGAACGAACTGCCTCTACGGACTAAAAGGACGATGAAAAAGGCCGTAATGGTTTCATTGTTTGGCCATCGCGATGTTCGGATCTGATTCTACTATTTTTTTTTTCACATGACGACATGTGAAGACACTCATCTATTTAATGAGAAGGCCTAATAATGAGTTGGTCCCTTAACTCATGGAGAAGATTCATGTAGGGTTTCATGAGGTTAAAAAAAATATAGAGAACTTCAGATTACATGCTGTCGCATTAAACAGCTTTAATAATTACAAGCAATTACTAAGACCTTTATGACATAGAACCATTTCAACTTTTAATTAATCATTGCATTCATATATATCAGTATATCTTATATACCGCCACATATTGTTATGTAGAGTTACTTTTACATAAAAATATCAAAAGAGAAATGTCTAAAGAATTAATCAAAAAAATGCAATCACATGCTATAGTGGTAATTTGCCATGCGTTTCTTGAATCTGGTTCTACACAGCACCTGTCGTCCAATTGCAATCACCACACCCAATTTTGTATATACCTGTCGTTATTATGCTACAAGCCGTCGATGTCGTCTTGATATGTGTGTTTTTACTTTGCCAATCATTACCTCTAATGAAGTAAATAATAAAGGTTTATATAAGCTTAGAGAGTTGTAATGTAATAAAGTACTTTCTCTTTGCTTTGGCTGTTTTCTCATTACGCTTGCGTTTATACCGAGAAGACTTTTAATTTAGAATTTAAAAAGATCAATTTGAATCAGAAGATTTTAACTGATAAAACTAAAATGACAATCACCACAAGTTCTTAAGATAACATCGCAGATTCTCCATGCAGATCAGAATCGTATTTTGTTGACTTGTCTTCGTTTGCCTGAAGAGATTCTTTACGTTCGCCTTCGCGTTTTTGCTACCGACTCGACTTAGGAATATATTTTTCTCGGATCCGCGAAGAACACCTGAACACCTGAACCGGTTCCCTACATACCGACGATTTCTTCTCGTGAATATTTGCGCTGAAATTAATACCGTCTCTCGCTTTTCGCTTCCACATCTGCAGGGTAACTCGAGGAGGCACTACGTCGAACAAAGAGGTCCACATACATACATACATACGCAGTAGCAACGAGCGCGTGTCACGCGGTCCTATTGAAAGCGCTCTTGGAAGCGACACCACCGTCAGTCAGTCATGCGGGGCAGAAAAGTCGCTCACAGTGCGGTTCATTCATCTTGTGCGAACGCATCGCGGTTCCGATGGCGTCGCCTGGTGTGCATTGCGGAAAATGCAATCTTCACGGTAGGCATGGCAAAGCGGTTGTCGCTTTTACAGTGGAGGCAGGAAAAAGGAACAGGAAAAAACGGAAGTGAAACAGACAGGAAATTATGTATATCCGGAGATGTCTACACGGATAGTGGATTCGTGAGCAACAGAGTAAAAAGAGAGATAAAAATACAGTAATGGTGACATAATTTTATTATACTTGATATTTCTTTAATACAAGGGTACTTTTTGCAAAAAAATAGCCATATCATACAATATGGCAAATCCAAGAAATGCTTAGTACCACTTGCAAATAATCTATATACATACTCTATAATTTACGGCCCTATAAGATAATAGCAAACCATCATTTTATTTTTAAATTGCTTGTAAAACAGAATAAACTTCAGTAGTAGATGTGTCTGGGTTCGCAACGTTCGTTGTACCTGAACGCAGTAACATAAAACCAATTTAACAGAAGGAGTAATTTTTATCTCACGCATGAAACTGATTTTAACTTATAATGTTAAAATGAGCGAGATATCGCACTAGGTAGTATCAGATGTCAGTCAAACGCAAATCCTCTCGTGTCTGAAGCACAAAAACACTTATTTTCCAACAACTTTCTAGATGCCCCACGTTGGGCGCCAAACTTATAAGGCGTTGTTGTTCTCATTCGAAGTGTTTGTTAATTAGATTACACACAACGAAAAATCTAACCTTCTGAACACAGATACACACGTGACCATTTGACAATTATTTATTTCAACTCAATGACAACTTACTTAAAAACAATTATATAATATACATTCAAACTATCTGCGCTTGTAGTCTTCATAGTCAATACAGCCCCCCGATTCATAGCACAAAACACTTATTTTCCAACATTTTCTAGATGCCCACGTGGGCGCCCAAACTTATAAGCGTTGTTGTTCTCATTCGAAGTGTTTGTTAATTAGATTACACACAACGAAATCAACCTTCTGATCACAGATACACACATGACCATTTGACAATACTTTATTTTCAACTCAATGACAACTTACTTAAAACAATTGTATAATATACATCAAACTATCTGCGCTTGTAGTGCTTCATAGTCAATACAGCCCCCCGATTCATATGCACAAAAACACTTATTTTCCAACAATTTTCTAGATGCCCCACGTTGGGCGCCAAACTTATAAGGCGTTGTTGTTCTCATTCGAAGTGTTTGTTAATTAGATTACACACAACGAAATCTAACCTTCTGATACACAGATACACACATGACCATTTGACAATACTTTATTTTCAACTCAATGACAACTTACTTAAAACAATTATATAATATACACCAAACTATCTACGCTCGTAGTGCTTCATAGTCAATACAGCCCCCCGATTGATATGCACAAAAACACTTATTTTCCAACAATTTTCTAGATGCCCCACGTTGGGCGCCAAACTTATAAGGCGTTGTTGTTCTCATTCGAAGTGTTTGTTAATTAGATTACACACAACGAAATCTAACCTTCTGATACACAAGATACACACGTGACAATTTGACAATACTTTATTTTCAACTCAATGACAACTTACTTAAAACAATTATATAATATACATCAAACTATCTGCGCTTGTAGTGCTTCATAGTCAATACAGCCCCCCGATTCATATGCACAAAAACACTTATTTTTCAACAATTTTCTAGATGCCCCACGTTGGGCGCCAAACTTATAAGGCGTTGTTGTTCTCATTCGAAGTGTTTGTTAATTAGATTACACACAACGAAATCTAACCTTCTGATACACAGATACACACGTGACAATTTGACAATACTTTATTTTCAACTCAATGACAAATTACTTAAAACAATTATATAATATACACCAAACTATCTACGCTTGCAGTGCTTCATAGTCAATACAGCCCCCGGATTCATATGCACAAAAACACTTATTTTCCAACAATTTTCTAGATGCCCCACGTTGGGCGCCAAACTTATAAGGCGTTGTTGTTCTCATTCGAAGTGTTTGTTAATTAGATTACACGCAACGAAATCTAACCTTCTGATACACAGATACACACGTGACAATTTGACAATACTTTATTTTCAACTCAATGACAACTTACTTAAAACAATTATATAATATACACCAAACTATCTACCCTTGCAGTGCTTCATAATCAATATAGCCCCCCGATTCATATGCTAGTAGGTAAATGGCACCGTTTCAACCACGGATCAAGTAAATGTCGCCAAAGCAGATATAATAAAACCATTACAGAAGTTTAAAATGATATTCTTATACAGTGAGGTCGTAAATGCCCCCCCCCCCTGATAACTTTTGAATGGTATGAGATAGAGCAATGAAACAAAAACCAAGTGAAATTAGAGATAATTTGTGATTTTTTGCCTATAGAGATACGCACATGGCTTCTGATGTAAAATAGAGGTCGTAGCTATCTTTAAAATTTTAAAGGGGAAGTAATTTCATTTAGAAGCTCATTTGGAAGATATTTCTATTACTTTTATGGCAATGCAAACAGTTTTACGATTTTCGAAATTTTACCAACTATCCAAGATTAATAATTGGAGTACTTACGTTACTTTTTCTATAGCCCTCGTATAAATATTGTGGTTTTATGTCACTTAGGAAGCGATTGCTGTAAAATATACATATTTTACAATATGACGTTTTTGCAAAATTTAGCAAAAGTGTCTTATCTGTCAGTGTATGTGTCATGTGTGTGGGTGTCTATATTACAGATTACTGTAATTACAGGTTTCTGTACACTATATCCAAAAAGCGAATACGAGGGCTATAGAAAAAGTAACGTAAGTACTCCAATTATTAATCTTGGATAAGTGGGTAAAAATTTCGAAAATCGTAAAACTGTTTGCATACCATAAAAGTAATAGAAATATCTTCCAAATGAGCTTTTAAATGAAATTACTTCATATTTAAAATTTTAAAGATAGCTACGCCCTCTATTTTACATCAGAAGCCATGTGCGTATCTCTATAGGCAAAAAATCACAAATTATCTCTAATTTCACTTGTTTTTGTTTCATATCTCATACCATTCAAAAGTTATCAGGGGGGGGGGGGGGGACCATTTACGACCTCACTGTATATTGAAATGCCCTATGCACGTTATTTGACTGCGGGTAACAAACTGTCAATCACTGCATCAGCTGGACCGAGTTGGACTTGTTTTCATGGTAGATTAGTGCCAGGGAAAGTGTGTTTATTTTTGCACCTGTAGGGAAACATAATTGCTTGATATATATTGCATACATAGACACCGATAAAAAATTCTTGGCTGTAAATTTTAGTCCTAAAATTTTTATGCTAACCATTGTATACTGCTAATTTATTTAGATTGCAAATCGCAAATTTTGCGTTGTTTATTTGCATTTATCTGCTTCTATACATCATTGAAAGTGCATTTAGTTGGAGTTTGCAACAGCAAACTATTATAACTGATATAGAGACTTGGATGTTTAGGGATTACAGGAACAATGTAATGCCTCTTAAACTTCACCATCACTCCATTTGGTGATAATGAAAGAGACAAGAATGAGGCATTTCAGATTGTAAGAACTGCAGTGACAAATATGCAGGATTAGGAAGCAAGCGACATTGTTCACCTGAAACCTTTTTAACAGTAATTTATATGAACAAAGCCATTCCTTTTGAAAGCCATAAGAGAAATCACCTCCTACCATTCCTGCTCTCAACGGGAACATCATCAACACGGCACTAAACATATCTACAAGCAGGTCGCAAAAAAAAACACGAAATTAATGGCAAGCGAGAGCATCGTAAGCAACTTAAAGCAATGCGTCCGACGAACATCGATCACACAGTGTTCAAACAGCGTCGTTTTGTCCTGGCCCACTCCAATGCGGTGGCAACCATCAAAAGGGTTCTTCAATTGAAATAAATCGCCCGACTTTCATTAATCCTCTTACCACTCGACCTAATATCCACCGCTGAATCGTAATCCCCCCTCTGCCAGGTTCCTTTGGATGCGGGCGAGCGTTGAAGAGGGTGCCACTCGGAGTCATTATTTTCGGTGACGTAAAGAAACTCGCGTCGATTTTTGTTTGTATATTTTGACTCGGAAATAATGTCACTTATACACTTGATGAATCTTTAAAATTACGCTAAATTATTTGCAATTTCCTGCTATTTCGTCTAGGGATTAATAGAGCGAGCGAAGGTAGACAAGAAGTAAATAGGGAGCAGCAGCTGAGGGATTGTCTTAGTTCCAGACGATGTCGTGAATCACGCCCTTTGTTATCTACCTCCTAGTGTAACGCCATTCGGATTACTACATACCGGAGTTTTCCATTTGCCAGTGCATACAGACGAGATACGTATTACACTTCCATGTTGACTGGATCCTGCACACTAGCTAGAAGGCGTTTCTGCACAAAGTGGAGAAGGTAATAGGGTTCACAGCGACTTCTCAACCGGCAGCGTGTACTCCTACGGACTGATATGCATTAAAGGCATGTGTGGGTACGCTATTGGACGTGAGAAATGTATTCCCTAACGTCTCTAAATGCATATGTACCAACAATAGAAGCGAGATTTCCCATTGAGAAAAGCCTGGCTTTGTTCAATAAAGTCTAATGAAGAGGTCTAATGGATTGATATGGTTCATTTTCTACTTGCACTTTTATAGTTGCAATATTACGCTTTTAAAAAAAAAAGTTAAAAGAATATAAGTAATGGAAATCTGGAAAAATCCAAAGGTATTGACGAAATTCATAAGTATCGTGATGCAATTAAAATAGAATATTAATTTTGCACTTTTTTTTTGTGGCATGGAATCTCTAAAAACATTACAGCGTCTTGGCTTTTTGTATTTAATCTCCCATTCCTTTCACCCAATAAATTACACCAGCTATTCCAGTATTCCGGAATAAGGTCTGGGATTCTTCCCAGATCCTCTCAGACTAAGGTTTTTGCCATGGCTTTCCCTTACTCCGTGGCCATTGATTTTATGTAAGCATATTATATATAATCAATAATCAATGGCCTGGCGAATGCTGGAGATAACAAGTGTTCCATGGCCATTTATATAACTGACAACTCACTGATTTACAGTAGACTCGCAATTATTGAACCAATCACATTTCACATATTTCACCATTCTCAAAAGTAGTATTATATGGTCGCGAGCTACTGTATTATATTTTTGTTAATAGAACATAGGAAATTATTTAGTTAGAGTAGGGACTCAATTGTTATGGAGGCCCATAAGTATTAGAATAGGTAGCCTCGTGTAGTACTTTCTTAGGTGAAGCAATGTGGGTTGGGGATGATGTAAATAATTTAGTTTTCATACATAAAGTATTCTGGTCTCTTGTACTAATCTCTACAGATATCTAACTGGTTAATAGAAGTAATCTTATGGGTTCATTTTTGCGTCCAAAACACATACAGTCTGCAATTGGTATCTCCATTTTCTGTACGTGACCTTTCAATGTACAGTGTGCTGTTACGAAACCTGTCGCGTTGTGAAGATGATTCCTACTACGCTGTCTTCTTCCTTGATGATCCTGTAATTAAAGTTTTTTATAAATTATCGGTTTTACCGTTTTCAATATCCTTTGTTCTTTTCCTTAACCCAACTCCTTACTTGCTCTCGGGTTATGGTTTTGGATGTTCTGGGTTTTCTTTCTGCCGATCTTCCTGTTTACCGCAAACTTACACGTCGATCATTACCTAAATGCCTTTTTCACACCACCATCATGCCAGAAAGAACGGCGGCATAAATTCCTTACTCCAAAGGGCCTTCGATGCCCCGAATCTAATTCATTATCCAGAAAGCTATTACATGTTACCGATACTCTGATAGAAAATAACTACCCTAGACACCAAACCCAGCGTGCCTACTTATCCTACATCCAACATATCATAAACGCAACTTACTCCACATCAATCCACTGCCTATTTTTCCTACATCCAAGGTGTTACCGACCGTATATGGAAAAATCGTCTCCAACTATACGTCAAAACAATCTTTAAACCTAACTCCGAACTCCCGATCATAATCTTTTGAAGCTCCTGGTGTTTATCGAACTGCATGCTCATGTAGCAGTATTTACATTGGTGAAACAAAGCAGACATTCGTTTTGCAGAACATAAGCATTGTACCAAAGCGTTGTGTGCAACTGGATTTACACTTGCTGAGCATAGACTGGAGACAGGCCACCAAATCCAATTCAACTTCGTTCAAATCCTATCTTGTAATCCTCACTACTATAACCGTAAAATCTGATTCCACATTCCAATGATCTGAGCCGCGAAGATGGATTTTTCTTACACAACATCTGGGAGTTGCTCCACTTTTCCTACCTCTCCAATGGACACGCTCCTCTGAATTGTAACTGTCACAATTCACTGATCCGCACCTCTTGTCCCTTAGTCTTTGGTTTCAGGTCAACAGCAGTAGTATCAGACCTAAAGATGTCCCTTACTATGTGGAGGAAACGTCGACCAGAAGAAGATCCAGGACGTGGTAGCCACCTTGGTAGCCAAGCAGAGTATAGTATAATAGCCCAAAATATAAATTTGTCGTATGGCACATTCACTAATTCTGAAGAAAAACTTACACTATCATGCATATAAGCTGCAATGTTTTCATGAGCTTCTTTCAGTGGGAAACTATAAATGAATGGATACATTCAGATAGATCCAGAGAGTGATTGTAAAAATCACCGGGGCAAAGACAGGCAAAAGTCTTCCTAAAGGAACAGAGGCCTAAATTTTCTAGAGATCTAAACTATAAGGATATCCTTAACACAGTTTTCTTCTTTTCAGATGAGACTTGATTTTATTTTTCTGCAAATATAAATTCACAAAGTATGAGGTTGTGGCTATCGGAAAATCTCTTTTTTTTTTTGGTTAAAAATCCTTAAATTCCCAAAAAGTTGGTGTTTGGGTTGGAATATGTCCAATAGATCCAATTTTTTTTTAAGACACTTATGATATTGCGCACGATATCGCGATGAAATACTCAGCCAGTTCATAATTCAACTGTGTAAACAGATCCATACGAACATGGTATCCGATATACCCCCGTGGATGGCAAAGGATCCCTGGGTCTTTGGCGGAACGTGGAAGGTACCTTATTTGTCCCGTCGGTTTGAAAACGGTCTTCTTTAGAAGTTTACTAACGCGGTCCGTTTCATTTCTGAAGTAGAGCAAGAAAACGGTACCCTTAACATCTTCCTGTGCGTCCCTGTTACCCCGTAAGTTGGTAGGAGTCGTCCTTGGATGCAGGCCCTCTCCATCTCCTTCTTGGAGTACCCATTCGCTAGTAGGACGCGATCTACGTGCTCTAGCTCCTGGGACAGAAACCGAGGTTCACAAATGCGCGCCAGACGATCACTTAGGGTTTTCGTTACTCCCCTCTTCTGTCCTGGTGGATGGTTGGAGTTCTTCTGTGTGAGTAGGTTTCCGGTACATTCTGTGGCTAAGCGTTCCATCCTCATTCCTGTTGACTAACACGTCCAGGAAGGGGAGGGCACCGTCCGTTTCTCTCTTCATAGTGAACAGTTTGTGTGGGTGGATGCTGTTTAAATGCTGGAAAAATTCCAATAGTGCGTCCTCTTCATGGGGCCAAATAATGAACGTATCGCCGACATAATACAACCAGCAAATAGGTTTATATATGGATGTATCTAGTGCCCTGGTCTCGAATTACTCCATTGCTACTCCATCCCGCTGGTCATAGTGTTTCTAGTTTTATTGAAAATATGCTGTGCTCAGAACGTAGTCGGAAAACCGAGCTACCTCCGGAGCGAACTTATTGCTAATGAGCTGTAGCACCTCTTCAACCGGAACCATGGTAGATAAGGAAACTACAACGAAGCTCACTAGTATGTTAGAGTGAAGAAGTTTGAACTCTGAGATTTTCTTGACAAAGTCATGCGAACCTTTTATGTTTAATGCTGTGTGCCCTATATGTGATTGTAAGAGGTTAGTCAGATATTTGGTAAGGGCATAGGTCGGTGGACCGATCGCGCTAACTATTAGCCCCAGCGGCGTGTTAAGCTTATGTATTTTTGGTAACCCGTATAGACGAGACGAAGCGCGTTCGATTGCGTAGATAGTAATGTTTTGGCAATGAAACTGTATGCTATGGGATTTAGAGGGCTTCCATTAGATTGGTTATTGTCGTTTTTAGAATGCAGAAAACTAGTGGTTAAATTGGGAAATGAACAGTCATCTGAATATGACATTGATGTAGGTGTTCCGCAGGGCTCAGTTTTAGGTCCATTGTTATTCCTATTACACATCAATGATCTGCCGGAAAGAATAACTTGCGGGTTCCCTATTTTATTTGCTGACGATATTTCTGTAATTGTGAAGGCCACTACGTTAGATGACATTAATTACAAAATTGAAAGGACTATTGAAGAGGTGACGGGCTGGTGTAGTAAAGATAGACTGATTTTAAATGAACAAAAAAACAAAAATCATTAATTTTCATATACGGAAGCCTATCACGAATATAAACAAAAACTTTACTAATAATGCGTCTGTACTAGGTGTAATATTAGATAAAAATCTAGTTGGGAAAACCAGTTAGATAGTGTATGTAAGAAATTAACAACAAACCTATTATGCAATGTTACAATTAAAGAATGTCTAAACCGCAAGATCTAGTAAACGTTTATTATTCATGGTGTACTCAGTGCTTTCCTACAATGTTATTATCTGGGCGTAGCCACCAACTGGGAAGAGTTTTTTATTGTACAGAACGCTTTTTTACGATTAATTTTCAATCTGGCTTTATAGAGCCAGTTTGTAGAGAAACATTTAAAAATAAAAAAATATTGACCTTTCCCTGCATTTTTACAAAGCATTGACATACATTGAGGAACACATACATGATTTTGAATCGTATAAGACAATACATTCGCACAACACTAGACAATTAAATGTTATGACAATTCCACAACACAAATTAACACTAACAAAAAGATCTCCGGCATTAATGAGTCTAAAACTCTATAATAGTCTTCCGAGCGAGGTACGGTCAATTTGTTGCTCTAAACTTTTCAAACAGCGCGTAAAAAGAATGTTATTTGCAGAGGGCATTCTATTACCATTAGCGAATATGTAAATGAATAGGACTTCGTATTTATTTTTGTATAATTATTTTTATATATGTGTTATATTATGTTTTGTAAATGACGTCCTTATACTTTATATATTTTTGTACTTTTGTTTTGTATGACCATTCAAACCAATGTTAGATTGGCATGCTGAATAAATATATTGCCATGGAGAGAGTACTTGATATTCTACTATTATTTAAAAAGGGAATGTTACTATTTTACTTAGTTATATTTTAAAACTTATTAGATATAATAGAAAAAGGATATAATTGTAGCAGGCAGTAGACGATGTCCAGGTGATGTAGGTAATCTCTCTTTGGCAGTCTTCGAGGCATTTTCCTTTAAATTTCCCTTCAGAAGCAAGATGATCAGCAGCGATATACCTACACATCGAAAATGAACATTAGAATTTGAATAGTGTGCTTTTACAATAGATTTTGACAGATCAAATTTGGATCCACGTTTAATTCAAATGAACATTCTTATTATTTTTACTGTGTATTTATTTCGTTTAAATTTAGTCTAATAACATTTGTATATGCATTGGCAGTCCAATTGCTTTGATATGTCAACAGAAAGACATGAGGAAATCCCTGGAAATTGGGTTCTGTAACAATTCTATGTGTATAAATGGTTGCCTACCTTCTAGGTGCAATAACGAATTTTAAGATTGTTAATTTTTTTATAGTATAAGTGTTTAAAAATTTCAAATGTATTTTTTACATAATCTACTGACTCATACCTTTATTATATTACAAGTGTAAGGTGATTCCAGATTTTGTAATTTTATTTATTTCACTTCGTTGAAACATCCGATAGTTCTTGCGATCACATGGGCATTCTCATATATAAAACAATGGATGTTCCCCTTATTTCGGTTATATTAACGGATTTTCACAGACAGTTGGACTCCTTGACGAAGACAATCGCTTTCAAGTCAGTTAAAACATTTTCAATTCGAACCATTCACTAACCGAACTCTGTTAGAGGCAGACCTATCTCAATTTGTTCTTGTAAAATTTAACGGCTATTTCGATAAAATCCAATTTTATTCCAAATTTACAATCTAAAAATAATTGTTAATTGTTAAACAAAGTTTATCACATAAATTTTATTCCAAATTACATACAATTTTTGGGTAATTTTTCTTCAACGACGATTTTTCCGAGTAATGTTCCTGTCCTGAGCGACCCATCCTCTCTTATCTGTACCTACCTTCGATGTACCCGAACCAGAATCCATATCCGACCTGAACAGTCCTGACCACCGATGATCGCAGAATTCGGCCCTGTAAAAAAGGTACTCCTCGTCAAATCTACCTAAAAGAAAACGTATTATTTTTCAATTCTAATCTAAATTTATTATACTTATAAGAAATTTTATTTTAATCCGTTCTGCAAAATTTGAGGTTAGAGAAAATGTGTTGTAACATAGCTAAACGGGTCTCCAGTTACTTGGGGGAAATTAGTATAAGTTTGGTAGCTTTATATGTATTTAATATGTATTTACGTTACGAACCAATATCCAGTAATTTACCATCAAGGTTGGCTACTCTGTTTCACCAAGTCTCTTTAGCCTAACAATAACTCCGTTTGAAACGGTCAGAAAACCGGGGCTGGAATCACTAATTGAAACTTTAGTGTTATTATTAAACGGACTCACGGACTTACCTGAGATAAATATCCAAAGATCTTGCTACAGGTAAAATCTCAGGGCGTAATAAATAGTAGCAATTTTCCAGAGCATGAGACTAGGTTAAATAATAGTGAAAAGTAAATATTGTTTATAAAAGATTATGGTATACAATAAAATAAATGATCGCAAAGTACCACAGGTGGGAAGGAAAGATAAATAAAACAACGGTTTATTATTTATTTATTTCCCACGCTGCGACTATCGGAGTCGGTTCGGCCAGGGAGGCGCCGGAGAGATGTCGGAGTGAGCGCCACTGGGTTTAACAGTTGTTGCCTTCACTAGCCCGGACGCTGTCGCCCGGTAAGTTGACCACAGCCCAGAATGGCTATTTACAGTCGGGAAACAAGGGATTGGTACTTGCGGAATTCTTTTAATATGTTTGTTAAATAGTTAAATTTAAATGAAAATGTTATTTAAATGACAAGAAAAACAAACTAGTGCGCCAGGGTCGATTAAATTAAGGTAATTAAATAAAACGCACAGATAAACTATTTAGCTGTTATATATTGACATGAACTGGTGGGAGTGCGGGTTATTATTCAACAAAATGGTAAATTATCAAAAAACATAACATCAAATCTACGTACTCGATCGAGCATGCAACGACTACGACCTACCATTGGTTTTTTAATGTGAAAAGATAAATAAAGCAACAATTCAACAAATGATTTCACAAGTTACATTAAATTTTGACAATGACCGCAAAGACTAGATTAAAAGAAAAGAAAGAATTAAGTTAAATTGAATTATGATATCAAAGACCGAAATATAAATAACACAAAAAAAACTACGTTAATTATTAATATATCAATGGTAGTTCGTTACTACAAATATACAAGCAAATAACTCTTAAAATAACTTACATGTAACACAAACAATGCACGAGGGGTTGATAGTCACCACCAGGGGCGGGTAGAAATAGAAGAAATAGAAGCGTAGAAAGATGTCGAAAGGAGGTCCGGGTCCAGGGACGACGTAGGGCGGCGTGGCTTGCAAAACCGCGTCGGCGGGCTCCAAAAAAAGAAGGCTTCGTAGTCCAAACACAGGAACTCAAACGGCTTCCAAGGAGTAGATTCTTTACGACCGGAGATCCCCCCAGGGGTTACCAAACGGGTAAATTAGGTCGAAAAAGGGTTGCAACAGGGCGTCGCCTATTAGACTCTTAGGTCGGCACTCTTTTAGCGGGCTAGCGTCTAAGTGAAGTTCCGAAGGGTCGAGGAATCTAGTTCCGCGTATGCCATTAAGTGGCCAATAGGATTCGAGTATCGAAGATAAACAACATGCAGATGTGCGAGATTATGCGAAATTCTAACGTTTCAAGTACAGCACGCACCAAAAAAGGTGCAACAATTAACAAAAATGAATAAATTCGGAGCTATTATGAACGGAGTTTAATGAAATTTACGTTATCAAAGCATCTAATATATGTTAACATTTGACAATTAAGAATTTTGAAAAAGGTCACAAATAAAGCGGTACGGTTACAAAAACCAAATTCAAGTTAAACGTGACGTTATACAAATAAGTAAATAGCGACGGTAACTAGAAAGGTCAAGGAACTTGGATAAATTCAGAAAAGAAGTGTACAGTTGAGAAATAAGAAAGGTGTTTTCAGCACGTAACAATCCCCCTTTCTACCAGAAGAAATTTACGTGTAAATTTCTGATAAAGAATGAAACTAGCAGAGCCAGAGATAAAATAACAACAAAAAAAAAGTAGAGTTGGCCAAACAAAACGAGGGTCCAAAAACGTTAAACAAATTTCGAAGGTTTCCGATGAGGTGACAACACATGTCAATAAAAGCAAAAACTAAACAACACGAGGAGAAAACCTTCGGCTGAACCGAAAACTAAAACGAAGCTAAAAGAAGTTCAATCTATTAAACGGTCCACGTCGCAAAGGCGGTTAAAGGTAATGGCCTACTTGGTTCAGTCACAACCCCACCCAAGCGCTAGTGTTGCGTTCAACAGAAGAAGATACCTAACACAAAAAGCGAACCTACGTTCAAAACAACTAAACAAAAAGGGTAAAATCCGGGAGTAAAAGAAGTCTTCGCCGACATCGTTCAATAGCTTTGCGTCACTGTGGGAGAGATGGTGGTATCCTGGCGACTCAGACGGTCTTGGCTGTGGTATTCTGGCCCCAACAGCAGGGTGAACGTAAAAATTCGTCACATATTTTTGGTGTCAATTCGTTGTGTCACAGTTGGAGAAGTTGGTGGTATCCTGGTGACTCAGATGGACTCGGCTGAGGTATTATGGCCCCCAACAGCAGGGCGATTATTCAGGCGGGTGGGCTTCAAATCCTTTATATTCCATATCGAGGTTCGTCCGTGATTATCCACTATTTCATACGTCCAAGGTGATACTATATCGACGATTTCAAATGGTCCAATATACTTCGGTGCTAGTTTAGCGGAAAAGTATTTAGTAGCGTCGGAGAGCACGGGATTTTTGCGCCACACACGTTGTCCTAGTGTGAATTTTTCCGGTCGACGTCGCATGTTGTACGGGTGTGCGCTCTTTACATGCGCTTTTCGGATTCTCTCTCGTACGTCACGGTATAGCTCGGCGAATGCTAACTTACGCTGTGCGGTGTTGATTACAGGTGTTGCGGCGTCAGAGGGCTCAAAATTCTCATCACTACCTTTCAAGGTTAGTTCTCGACCAAAGTTTACGAAATTCGGGGTCAATTTAGTCACTCATGTTCAAATGATCTTATAGCGAAACCGATTTGAGGTAGATACTGATCCAAGTACGGTGGTTATCGTTTACGTACGCTGTTAACATGATCTTAATGGTTCGATTAACTCTTTCGGTGGGATTACTTTGTGGATGGTAATATGCGGTGAAAGCTATTTCGGAATCGTATTTCTTAGCCATATCTTTGAATATGTTGCTCTTAAATTGTACTCCGTTGTCGACAATGATAGTTTTAGGTGCTCCAAACATGAGAATGACCTGCTCTTCGACGAGTTTTGCTACGTTAGCTCCCGTGGCGGTTCGTAAGGGAAATAATAATGCGGATTTACTAAAGACATCGCACACGGCTAGGATATAAGAATGTCTTTATTAGAACGTGGAAGTGTCCCTTAAATCAGCACAGATAATTTGCCAAGGTCGAGTAGCAGTAGGTGTCTTGCTTAATAAATTGTCCAGCAGGTGGTCGATTCATAGGTTTAATACTGAGACAGACATTACAATGACGGACGTATCTAGCGACATCACATGACAATTTCGGCCAAAAATATTCTGCATAACTCTAGCAACAGTTTTTGAATTCCAGTATGTCCGCAAGTAGGGTCGTCATGACAAGATTTAATGATGTCTTTACGCTGGGATTTTGACGGGACTAATTTCCATTCTAATTCGGTGTTCAAGTCGGGATAACGTGGTTTGACAAATTTATACAGCTTATCATTTTCAACACGCCACAAAGGATAACGATTTGGGAATTGTTCAACTTCGTACTTCATTTTTGTATGCCAACGATTGTTCGTCTGATCTTCGGGGTTAACATCAACAACGTCTGCTACAGCAGGTACGGAACGTGACAGAAAGTCGGGAACGGCTTTTCAGAACCTTTTCGGTGTATGATTTCAAAGTCATAAGGTTGTAGACGTAATGACCCAACGCGCTAAGCGTCCATGCGGATCTTTAAGATTATGAAGCCATAATAAAGAATGACAATCGTAATGACTCTAAAATGATATCCTTCGAGATAGTGAGCAAACTTTCGATCGCCCAAATCACAGCTAACATTCTCGCTCGGTAGCGCTATACTTTCGTTCGTTTGATGTTAATGATCGGGACAGATAACATATAACTTTTTCGCCTTCGTCAAATTGTTGTGTTAGAACGGCACCTAAACCGTAGGCAGAAGCGTCGGTTTGAACAGAGAACATACGTTTAAAGTCGGGACATACTAAAAGTGGAGCAGATACTAAAATTTTCCTTTAGTTGTTGAAAGCTTGTTCACATCAGGAGTCCAATTCCAAGGAACCTTTTTACGTGTGAGATTCGACAGTGGTGCTATTACGGTTGAAATTGCGGTACGAAACGTCGATACCATGAAGCTGTGCAATAAATCTCCGTATTTCCGAACGTTTTTAGGAGGTGGTACGTTCAAGATAGCTGGACTTTCTCCGGGTCAGGTCTTAGTCCTAATTCGTCGACAATATAACCCAATATTTCAACTGAGGCCTACAAAACTGACTTTTCTCGAAATTCACGGTTAATCCAGCGTCTCGAAGTCGTTTAAATACTTCGTTTAGGGTGTCTAAGTGAGATTGAAAGTCCTTTGAAATAATAACATATCATCCAAATTACACCAAACAGAGGGCTGTAAATCTGCACCTAAGATAGAATCAATTACCGCTGCCAGGTTGCAGGTGCGTTGGTTAAACAAACGGCATGACATTAAATCGGTATAATCCTTGGGTACACAGAAAGCAGTACAGTCTTTAGAATTTTCGGCTATAGGTATTTGCCAGTACGCGCTCTTGATGTCAAGTGAGCTCAAATATTTAGCGTCTCGAAGCTTGTCCAATATAGAAGAAATATAGGGTAACGGATACGAATCTTTGCGAGTAACCGCATTCAACTTCCTATAATCGACGCAAAATCGTAACTATTATCTGATTTCTTCTGAACTAGGCAAACAGGCGAAGCCCAGGGGACTCTTACAAGGTTCAATGATACCGGCCTTCAACATTTTCTGAATTTCACTCTCGATTACTTCTTGTTTGATCGGGGATACCGGATAGTAACGTTGTTTGATGGGACGTGTCCAGGTAAAGTTCGATTTCATGAGCAACGAGGTGAGTACGGCCTAATGAAGTACATTACGACTTTGTTCGTCCACTAGTCGTGATAATGTCATTTGTTGAACGGGGTCAAAGAATTCTTGCTCGAAATACTGTCGATGTTCGCAGTAGGGTTAGTTTCAGAAAATGCCAAATACTTTGTCTCAAATCAGGAATTATTTCCATTTTTACCCAAAATCTACGCGAGGATTAATGTGTGCGGAATGTCCGGAAGAACTAGAACGTCGACTAATCTAACTTTCTTTTCCAAACGGAAGGGTACAGAGATGTAACCAAGGCTCATACATTTATTCCGCTAGCCACAGTACATTCGATAGTGTAAGATATTAACTTTAGTCGAGTTGTGATAAAATTTCATATCCTCGAGGTCCAACCAGTGTTCGTGAAGCGCCAGAATCTAATAAACCAATAAGAGGATAATCTAACACGGTGACTTCAAGATAGGGTCTTTGATCTCCTGACACTCGAGATATACGTAATCTAATAACATTCTATTGTCAATTTGGGATTTTCGGTCGAATTTAAAACCTCATAAGGACGTTTACGACCAACTAACGCCTTAGATTCGAGTTTTTTGAACATTTCGGGCAATTCCGAACCGAAACTTCGGGTGTCCACTTTATAACAGAAATGTTTCAAGGGACGAGAGCAAGAACTGAATCGGTGGCCCATATCACCACAATTAAAACATCTGAAGTTCGGTCGTTGAGGGGAACTATCTCGACTATTCTCGCGGGTAGAAGATGCACTTGCTGCTACAAAAGCAAAGTCAGGCTCAACAAAAGTGTTTCGTTTACGACAAGGTGGTTTATAATGATCGACTTTAAATTTCTTTCTCTCTAATTTAAGACATTCATCTTCTAATTCGGCCAGATTAGAAACAGAGGGTAAATTCATGGTATAAAATGGGGCTAGGTTCCCTATAATAATGTTTAACTGAACGTCTTCAGGCATTCCTCCATAACGCGAAACATAGAGCACATACACGAATAGTAATCCACAAAAGATTCCGTCTGATCTTGGGTACGAGCTAGAATGTCCTGGTATAAACGAGTCTTGTATTCCGGTGGTTCGAAATGTCGTCGGAGAAGTATAGAAAGGCTTTCCCAATCAGAAACACGGTGCTTATTTGACCTAAACCAATAAGAGCTTTTCCTTCAATAAGTCAATCGCCGATTCAAAAAGTAAGGTATCAGAAATACCACGGGCTGTTTTCAATTCGTCAACGCGTTCCAGAAAGTTGTGCATGAATACCTTTGGGTTCTCACTAAATTTCAAATCCCACTTAAATACAGGGTAGACAGATTTTGGGGAAACAGATGCAGAAACTTGAGGTACTATTGAGGGTGAAGTTACTTTTATTTCTTCAGTTGACATGTCTACAGGGTCTAAAGAATCTAATAAACCAAGGAAATTCCCTAATAGCATAGAACGTTGTTTCGATTGTTCCGTTGTTAAAGTGGTAACAGGAATTCTATTTACTCTATTCAAGTAATGGTAAAGACGGCTGCGAACAGCATAGGAGGGTTTACTAGGATTTGCCGCACAATCTGATATTAAAGTCTCTAATTCAGAAAATTTCCTTCATTAATTCTAATTCATCTGAGATGGTTATTTTAAATTCGGGTAAGAAAAAGAACTATTCTGCTTCTCTAAGCGAATGAGGGGACGCAAACATTTTCGAAGCTCGTCTACAGTTTGAGATTCATTCGAGGATAGCCCACGGAATTTTGCCTCATAAATAAGTTCGTCTTTACGGAGGTGGTGTATATCAAATTGTAAAGCCATGGTGACAAATATAAGTTTACAAATATACCAAAATGTCCTTACTTACAATAACAATAAACAAATATAAACAAGAATACAATAATAAATTGAAAACGCGCAGCGTGTCACTCCCACCGCAAATAAAAGTTCATACAAAATTCGCAATACAAGTATAAACTATTTTTTTTTTTTTTTGAAAAGTTAAATTTACAAATATTTAAAAATTTAAAAGTTTAAATTTACAAGTGTTAAAAATTACGTTGGGCGCCAATTTGCTACAGGTAAAATCTCAGGGCGTAATAAATAGTAGCAATTTTCCAGAGCATGAGACTAGGTTAATTAATAGTGAAAAGTAAATATTGTTTATAAAAGATTATGGGTATACAATAAAATAAATGATCGCAAAGTACCACAGGATGGGAAAGAAGGATAAATAAAACAACGGTTTATTATTTATTTATTTCCCACGCTGCGACTATCGGAGTCGGTTCGGCCAGGGAGGCGGGAGAGATGTCGGAGTGAGCGCCACTGGGTTAACAGGTGTTGCTTCACTAGCCGACGCTGTCGCCGGTAAGTTGACCACAGCCAGAATGGCTATTTACCAGTCGGGGAAACAAGGGATTGGTACTTGCGGAATTCTTTTAATATGTTGTTAAATAGTTAAATTTAAATGAAAATGTTATTTAAATGACAAGAAAAACAAACTAGTGCGCCAGGGTCGATTAAATTAAGGTAATTAAATAAAACGCACAGATAAACTATTAGCTGTTATATATTGACATGAACTGGTGGGAGTGCCGGGTTATTATTCAACAAAATGGTAAAATTATCAAAAAAACAATAACATCAAATCTACGTACTCGATCGAGCATGCAAACGACTACGACCTACCATTGGTTTTAATGTGAAAAGATAAATAAAGCAACAATTCAACAAAATGATTTCACAAGTTACATTAAATTTTGACAATGACCGCAAAGACTAGATTAAAGAAAGAAAGAATTAAGTTAAATTGAATTATGATATCAAAGACCGAAATATAAATAACACAAAAAAACTACGTTAAATTATTAATATATCAATGGTAGTTCGTTACTACAAATATACAAGCAAATAACTCTTAAAATTAACTTACATGTAACACAAACAATGCACGAGGGGTTGATAGTCACCACCAGGGGCGGGTAGAAATAGAAGAAATAGAAGCGTAGAAGATGTCGAAAGGAGGTCGGGTCCAGGGACGACGTAGGGCGGCGTGGCTTGCAAAATCCGCGTCGGCGGGCTCCAAAAAAAGAAGGCTTCGTAGTCCAAACACAGGAACTCAAACGGCTTCCAAGGAGTAGATTCTTTACGACGGAGATCCCCCACAGGGGTTACAAACGGGTAAATTAGGTCGAAAGGGTTGCAACAGGGCGTCGCCTATTAGACTCTTAGGTCGGCACTCTTAGCGGGCTAGCGTCTAAGTGAAGTTCCGAAGGGTCGAGGAATCTTGTTCCGCGTATGCCATTAAGTGGCCAATAGGATTCGAGTATCGAAGATAAACAACATGCAGATGTGCGAGATTATGCGAAATTCTAACGTTTCAAGTACAGCACGCACCAAAAAAAGGTGCAACAATTAACAAAAATGAATAAATTCGGAGCTAATTATGAACGGAGTTTAATGAAATTTACGTTATCAAAGCATCTAAATATATGTTAACATTTGACAATTTAAGAATTTTGAAAAAGGTCACAAATAAAGCGGTACGTTACAAAAAAACAAATTCAAGGTTAAACGTGACGTTATACAAAATAAGTAAATAGCGACGGTAACTAGGAAAGGTCAAGGAACTTGGATAAATTCAGAAAAGAAGTGTACAGTTGGAGAAATAAGAAAAGGTGTTTTCAGCACGTAACAATCTATGTCTGATTTTAAACAAGTTCACATTTAGATTTTTTTTTTAATTAAATAAAATCACTTTTATCCACTATTAAATGTTTTAATTGTACTTAATAGATTGAATCTATTAAGGCACGACATTATCATGCCTATGATATCATTTAAACTGGTCATTGACAGTGAATTTGAAGGAGAGGACAACTGACAACGTCCTTGCTCAGAATCTCTACTCTTACTGAAATATATAAGAAAGTAACGAGCTATTAAATATTTTTTTTATGTCACGGCCCCTCGATCGGAAATTTCTCGCCCTGCATGCCATCTGGCTGGTGAGAGAGAACACTTCTAAATCAAAATTATTAAAGATAGAGGACACTGGGATGTATAAAATTTGATTTTTTCCAATTTAATTAATGTATTTCTTTTAAAAGTTATTTTTTTAATCCAGGCTGTATGCTACTGTGTAGCGTAACAATATATTATTATGTTTATTATTATTATTATTATTATTATTATTATTATTATTATTATTATTGAACAAGCCTCAGATCTTATCATCCGGTTTGATGACACAAAAGTGCTATCCACCACCTCGCACTACCAGACAAGGTTATTCAGAGAACATACCGAAATTTAGGTTTATCTTTTCAATTTTTTAAATTAA
This sequence comes from Protaetia brevitarsis, assembly GCA_004143645.1. Classification (NCBI taxonomy): domain Eukaryota; kingdom Metazoa; phylum Arthropoda; class Insecta; order Coleoptera; family Scarabaeidae; genus Protaetia; species Protaetia brevitarsis. The sequence continues at coordinate 30,234 of RXPK01000966.1, read as the reverse complement.
TCACCTGTTTCTCTTTATGTTGCAGTACAATTTTGAGGTTAATCTCAAGAATATTATTAAATGAAATGAAAATCGACGCCATACGTCAATTGCATGTTATTTTCGGTGCACTTTACGCACGCCCAGCCATCCCTATTATACTCTCGGAACTGCGGCACGTTGCATGAATCCGAAACGCTCGCGTTGAGACCGACTATCGGCTCTCGTATTGCACAAACAATTAAATATCTCCTGGCTTTGTATGGAAAGGGCCCAGTGCACTCGACGGCCCGTTATTACTGCGACCATTGTTCCCAGTTCACAAAGGTATCCCCGGGTAACTGCTGCGTACAACGTTAATTCACTCGCACACGCCGCACTAGACACGGAATGGTAGTAGTTTTGGACGGTTTGAAAAGGGAAAATCGGACTAACTTTTTCTGTCAACTCTCCGAGGCTATTGATAAATAATAAATTGCCAATACTTTTTATTCGTCTATCCGTTGATTTGCTTTGCGCGACGCGTCGAAAAATAATAGACGGGTTGCTGGTGGTCATTCTTCATTACCACCACAGCCAGTCGTCGAACATTCGCTCGATAGATGTCGCCTGTCATTCGGGTAATTTGTCTGCGTGTACACGTGATGTGGTTGTCAACGGTTTAGTCTGGGATCATTAATCGATTTACTAGGCGTGCGAAAAATTGAGTAGGAGGATGAAGGGGGATTTAGAATTAAAATTGGTTAGAAATGCAGAAAAATAGATACACATACAAACTTGTTATGTTATGAATATTTGCCGTTCAAAATTTATGCCTTTCATAAAACCTATATGTCGAAAAGATAATAATAAGTTCAGATCCTGCTTGTTTTTAATAACTAAATTTGTTAAGTTTCCGCTATTGCCGACATTTGAATCTAACTATGCTAAGTTTCCGCTATTGCTGACATTTGAATCTAACTACAAATTAACGCGCATTGCGCATGTCATTTAGCGTAGGACTTTTTTCGCGCGTATTTTTCTTGTTGCTAGACATTATCATCGTTACCGATCATCGTGTATGAAAAAACGTGTGTAAAAACAAAAGAAAAGGTTAGTTAAACATTACGAATAGTTAATTTAGTATTACGAATAGTGTAAGGATGTTAGCCTGGTTTAAATAAAATCTTTAAAAACGTACAACCATTCATTTATTCATAAAAAGAAGTGAAACTCCGGCGCAAAATTCTACATTATTGTTTTAGTAAATTAAGAGCAGTTATGCAGAAACTTCTAGGAGTGTCGGCTACATTTGCTTTTCCGGGCGGGTGTCGATACATAGTTGAGCTTGCAGCATAAGTTGGATCACCAAAATAAAAATAAATTGAAAGGATATTTCGAAATATCATTCCCAACCTGACTTCTGACAAAAATAAGTATCCCACCTCTTTGTGACTCAAAATAATTGGAGTATCCCAATTTGATATATGTCAGAAATTTGAACCGTGACTTAAATCGTGTATAAAATATTTTTTTAGCTCAAGGAATGTGGTATGCAGTATTCATGCCCACAGTTAAAGTGTTGAGAAAATTAATAAATGTATGACTAAAACTTAGTTTCCATCATAAGCATATTTTTACATTGTATGGTTTTCTGGAAGTAAACATAAGTATGGAAATAATTTGGAAGAGATTTAAGAATTCTGCGAAATTAAATTCAAGCTTGTTCTAAGTTCTTACAAAAATGGGCAGGTACCATTTATATAAATTTAAAATAGTCAAACTAGCCCAATTTATTCAAATCCAAGAAATTTAAGTCAGCCTTCTACATAATGAAACTCCTAACATTTGAAACACCCTCCAACCCTTTAATGCAAACTCTAAAAAAATGAGCTACATTCATTTATCAATCAAGGCTAAAGAAAATGTTAATCACCCCCACTTAATAGTACCCATAAGTGTGATCTACTTCTTAATATAAAACTTCAAAATGTTGAATCATCCCTAGTTAGGAAATGTCCTAAAAATATTGACCAACAAAAAAAGCAGCTCAGTAGCTCACAATCGTCATACAATAACATACATAGGCCTCTAATTATCGCCCCTTATATAAATCATTTTTATAAAATATAGCTCGTAAGTGCGCTCACGCCGGTTATATATCTAATTTATTGAGTTATTGAGCCATTCCCGTTTAATAAAATTTTAAAAATTCAAACAAGTTCTACTTATAAAAATTCAAAAATCTCATAGATTTTTGCCCCATTACTAAAATTGGAAAAACCTGAGTCACACTCGTTTGATAAAACAAGAACTTGAGCCATTCTGACATAACAGAATTCCAAGAACTTACACCACAGCGATTTAGTAGCACTTAAAATCATTGAACCATTCTTATCTAATAAAAATAAAGAAATATGAGTCATAGTCGTTTAATAAAACAAGAACTTGAGCCATTCTCAGTATTCCAAAAACCTGAGCCACAGCGATTTAGTGAGAGAAAATTTAAACCACTCCCATTTAATAAAACGCAAAAAACTAGAGCCACGGTCATTTGAAAAATAAGATCTTGAGCCATTCTCACATAATGGAATTCCAAAAACATGAACCACGCGATTTAGTAACACTTAAAAACATTGAACCATTCTCATCTAATAAAAATAAAAAAATATGAGTCATAGTCTTTTAATAAAACAAGAACTTGAGCCATTCTCAGTATTCCAAAAACCTGAGCCACAGCGATTTAGTGAGAGAAAATTTAAGCCACTCCCATTTAATAAAACGCAAAAAACCAGAGCCACGGTCATTTGATAAAATAAGAACTTGAGCCATTCTCACATAATGGAATTCCAAAAACATGAACCACGCGATTTAGTAACACTTCAAAACATTTAACCATTCTCATCTAATAAAAATAAAAAAATATGAGTCATAGTCGTTTAATAAAACAAGAACTTGAGCCATTCTCAGTATTCCAAAAACCTGAGCCACAGCGATTTAGTGAGAGAAAATTTAAGCCACTCCCATTTAATAAAACGCAATAAACCAGAGCCACGATCATTTGATAAAATAAGAATTTGAGCCATTCTCACATAATGGAATTCCAAAAACATGAACCACGCGATTTAGTAACACTTCAAAACATTGAACCACTCTCATTTAATAAAATTAAAAAAAATCTGAGTCATAGTCGTTTGATAAAACAAGAACTTGAGCCATTCTTAGTATTCCAAAAATCTGAGCCATCGCGATTTAGTGAGACTTCAAAAATTTAAGCCATTCCCATTTAATAAAATTCACGAAATCGGAGCCACAATCATTTGTTAAAACAAGAGCTTGAGCCATTCTCACATAATAGAACTCCAGAAACCTGAGCCACATCGATTTAGTAACACTTCAAAAATTTGAACCATTCCTAGTTAATAAAGTTAAAAAAATTGGAACCGCAGTGATTTGATAAAACAAAAACTTGAACCAGTTTCACGTAATAGAATTCTAAAAATCTCAGCCCCAGTGATTTAGTAAAATTTGAAAAGTCTGAGCCATCCCCATTTGATAAAATCAAAAAAATGTAATTCACACTCATTTGACAAAACAAGAGCTTGACCGTTCTCACATAATATAACTCAACAAAATCTAAGCCACAGTAGTAAGATTTCGAAAATTTATGAGCGCGCAGGGCGATGTACCCGCTAGGAAACCTACCGCTGTTCTTACGCTATATCGTTCTATAAACCTATAAAATTTCGTTTAAAATTGTAGGTACCAACACAAATAAGTGTTCTCTGTTCAAAAATCACAGTGTTTTAGCAACAAAAAATGTTACACTAGACTCTCCCGAAACCAACCTTTCTTTAATTTAAATTTTTCTCTAAATCGAATTAATAAGTTGTATGTATGTCCAAGTGAATATTGTAACCGCCATTCTCTAATTCGAACTCTCCTTTAAGCGAATAAAAAATTCCGACATTTCATGAAAAATTTAATCTCTCTCCAAATCAAACATCAGTTTTCACAAACTTGCAGAAAGTGGAAGCATACTTTGAAGAACAAATCTATAGCACAATTTGGAAACTGGGAAACTGCTCTGTATCTAAAACAAAGATAACCTCCATACAACCTTTAATTCAGTGACCCCCTCTTTAGGATATCTACGCCCACTAATTAATGTACGCAAAGGCCCTTTTGTTTTTCCTTCATAGCGCCCTCAATTAAAACTGGATTAAAAGAAAACATCGCCAATTTTTTTTTATTAAACATACCAAGCCGAAATCCACTCCTCATTCATTTGCTTGATAGGCAAACAGGATTTCAGTACTTTCCCAAATAACGGAGGGGGATTATCAAAAGCGTCCCGATGTGGAAGATACCTTTATAGCCCTGTACGTATCGGAGTTCGAAGTAAAAACATACAATCCAATTAAAGCCGATGTTGCTTCGATATCCGGGGTTGCCCCTTACTCTCGAAATGGCTTTTCCAATTTCTCTCTCCCCCGAATCATCAGCGGCATATTTAGGAGTCATCGCGAGTTGGAAATCGACATCCTCAGCGCCGCAAGCTGAGGTGTATAAATGTTTAATTAAAACCAATATTATTTTGGGTGTAATTTTAAATCTGGAACAACGAATTTTGTTTGATTAATTAATTACTGCGCTACACGGACTTTCAGTTTTAGGTTTGCTACGCTTGGGTGTAGAATTTCTTTCATTTATCAAAGCGGATGGGGTTAAAAAAAAAGCCTGCCATAAAATACGTAATTTAATTAACGTATCGTTAGTGCGAGTTCATGAGCGGTCTCTACAGGGCATAATTGGCGGATCATGCACTCAACAACTGCACTCCGAAACATAAACAGATGTAACTACTGTGTATACGTTCGCGAATTCCACTTTCTCATGTGTATACGCAGACGGGTGTTGCTTTAACAAGTGGCGAGGCAGACTATGAGCAAACCAGATGACCAATTATAAGTTATAATGAGGTTGTTTCACGAGAGGAAGAATCGTTAATTCTATTTCGGATTTTGACCTCATTCATCGTTGCAAATCGTGATGATGCCAGTCGCTCTTTTTTTTTTCAAATTTTCGAACACGCTTTGCTTCTAGGAAACTGAATTGCAAATTAATTAGGATGTGTATGTCAATAAGCAGAGAGCATCAAACATAATGGTAAAATAGTACTTGTACAGAAGTTCTATAATTTTATAGAAGTGAATGAATGTGTAAAATATTCCGCAGTATTTCTGAGAAGTACTCTTGAATTTAGTGAATGTTGAATGAACCTTCTGTTGTGATATGCAATCAAATTTTTACAATGCTAGTAAGTAAGGGTATTTTTGGAACATTTTTTATTTAAAAGCTTCATCAAATAACTGCTTGTATTTTTTGGAATTTTATTAATTGGAACTTCAATCTTTTAGTTTTATTAAAATGGGCGCAGTTGTAATTTTTAGAATTTTATTATGCGGGAATCGCTCAAGTTTTCGATTTATTTGTGGCTCAGATTTTTTCAGTTTTAGTAAGTGAAAGTGGGTAGATTTCTGGAATTTTAGTAAGTGGAATAAGTTATTTATGTTGGTACCTCACCAATTTAAACGAAATTTTATAGTTTTATAGAACGATATAGCGTAAGAACAGCGGTAGCTTTCCTACACTGTAAAAAAAGTTGCCTACAATTTTACCGCTAAATTTGCTTCATAAGGTAAAATTTCTACCATCCAGTAATATTTATATGAACTGTATATTTGCCGAATGCGTACAGTTAAATAACTTAATAACCAATCACATTGCGGCGTATTCAAGTAAAAATAAATATAAAAGATCCTCAAATTTTTACCCAAATTTAAATACCCAAAAAAATTGTCAATTTTACACTTTTAAGTAAATTTTGATAGTGAACATAAAATTGTACATGTTTTTTCCTGTATTTTCCTTTCGAATTTTTATTACATCTTAAACTTACATGAAAAAGCTATAAATTTTACCGAAATCTTTTTTTCCATGTTAAATACCCTAGAAAAAACATGTAAAACAAAATTTACATGATTTATTGTGGTAAATTCACAACGTTATTACATGTAATATTCCTAATTTACCATGGCAAAATTACTGTAACTTTTTACAGTGTAGCGGGTACATCGCCCTCCCCGCTCATAAACCGGGAGCATAGATATGGGTTCTATGTTCCCATTCAAATAGAGCGCCAGTTGTGAATAGTAATTAAATGTTAAACAGTTGTAGTAATAGTAAAGCATAAAATTAGGAATGCAAATAAAACTTCAATAAAAAAGAAACTGTACGTTATAAAAATACAAAAATATAATATTATTTAAAATGAAATAAAATTATGTTTTAATATTTAAAATATTGAAATTTTTAAATAATGCTTTGCTTGAAATTAAATGAAGAAACGATGAACGTAATAAATATAAATGTATATAGTGCTGTGTTTCATAAGAGGGAAACCATCAACCACAATTCAATATGGTTAATAAAATTATTATTTTATGTCGTTAAATCGTATTAGTAGTCATGGAAGTTGAATATAATTTATCGTCTGACAACTGTACGATAGCCTGGTATCCTAGGTATCTATTTTAATTGAATGGGGTGGTGACTCAATGTAATTCGTTGAAAGAAAATGTGTGAAAATCCTTGGTGGCGAGGTTGTTGATAAAGAGTCTTAGAAAAAGCTGTGTCATTTCTCATCAAATATAAATGAATTAAACCATATTGCTGGGTATATCTGGTATCGAAGGGGATAAATTCACAAATTTGGTGTTTACTATATCTGGGTACTTGTTCTACATGGGAGTGTGCATGTATTTGCTGTTCCGAGTCAATCATACATCCTGAATGTAACGAAGGAGGTGAATATACGAGCGAATCTGGATTGTCACTACAAGGAAATCACATTCGGAGGTACTCTGGCGTCTGTATGAATTGATAAACGAGGTATCTGATCAAAACATTGTTTAAATTATTATGTAAATGAATGTGTAGCTTCTATAATATTTCGAGGTTATTATTTCGTATGAGATTAAAATTCTGAACTTTTATAAGTTGGCAAACGTGGTTGGTGGTTTTCTATTCTCTTATGATAGCGCGGGATATTAAAAAAGTTCCTTTTTGAATTAAAGAATCTAAATTATACTGGATAATTGATAATACTTGTTTGAATATTCCAAATAACTATACTCACCTTGAGTAAGAGTTCTCATTCTATTTAAATGTTTCTGATATAAACTTATTATTAAATTATACATGTTATTAATGATTGCACTGTTTTATTAATGGAATTGTATTGTGTCTATCATTATAGGAAGGTATCTGCAAAGAAAAGTCAGATCTAATTAGAAATTATTTATTTATTTTGCTTTTCCGTAAAAAACATTAGCCGGGAAAATCACAATAATAGATATACAGTTCCATATACAGTTCCGTTCGAAATAAAATGGCCATTACAGAAATATATAATCGTTGTAATACATAATACTATATAATAATAATAATAATAATAATAATAATAATAATAAAATTAATGTTGCAAATAAGCCGATGCTTACGACTTATTTTCAAAAAGATATGAGCAAAATCATCTCTTTTTTTATGTTTACCCCTTTCGTAAACCAATACAATTCTACTCCAAACAAATCCCATCAGCCTTGCAATGCCTTTTCCCATATCTCACCGTGTCATCTCGTTCAAACACAAACAGAGACTACGCCTCGCCTAATTACACTGGCATCCTCTAGGGGACGCTGCAAACGCAATATTAATTAAAACTTAATAACAAGCGACTTAAATCGTTCAGAAGAGTAATATTCCCGATTCGATTCGGCGCGAACCGAATGAACCCCCCTTGTCGTCATACACCCTCACTAATAACTCTTACATTGTCGCCCGTAGAGATCGTTCTACGGCGCGCTAATGAAATTTACATGGCGAAATGGGATGGACGGGACAAGCGCTGGTCGGGCCAGGGGATTCCCGGCACTCAGGTAAGTCAGGGTGGCCGTGGGATGGGGTTTATGAGTTTCCCTACTCTTTCTTTCTGGGGAAGTGACGGGGGAAGAATTAGATGTTTTTTATAGAGGGAACATAATGGAGAGCCTTGGGTAACTGCTATGTTTCTGCGCGGTTTTTAACGATTGTCGCACTCAACTTGTTTTAAAAGCAAGATATACGAGGGTGAAGAAAGGTTTGTTAATGGAATTTGTACACTTGGAATGCTCCAACGCCTTTCTATATGTTTCGTTGGTTATTATTATTATAGAGCAGTGAAAGGCTACATAGAGTTGTAATAATTAATTTAGGGTATATCGTAACAAAAATTGTGTGCTGTTGTGAGTATTGATTGGTTGTATTCTATTTGGCCTGTTACATTTACTCGTATCAGTCAATTTTGCACACAATTCAAAATTTGGGACGCGCGAAAAAAAAAGCAGAGTTAGTGATAAATATTTCAGATATAAATTTTATTTCTTTTAGTTTTTATTTAGTCTAGTTCAGGTTAGGAAGGAAGTATTACTCTTATGGAGCTCTTATCCAACGATGCAAAATATAGTAAAGTATTTAATTTTTCCTATATTGTCGCTCTGAAAATCTTAACAAATTTCATGCTGATGTTTAATAAATGTCAATTCTTAATTTCTTGTTTTCTTGGTTTTTAGGTCATAAATATTGAAAACATTTATGACTACTACAACGTTTCGCTTTATTTCAAAGCTTTTTCAAGTATATAAATATAAAATGTTAGAATTGTAAATTATAAATATTTTTTTTCTTTGTTTAATAAATGACAAATTGTTTTGTTTACTAGGATTTTTAATATGTCATTATGTTTTATTTAAAGATTGCGTTTTAAAATAGGATGTTTTGATTATTTGTTTTTGAATTTTGTAATTAAATAGTTCTTAAAAATATTGTATTTAGCTATAAATTATATAATTTTGTGAAATATTGTATTGTCGGTTTTATCATTAACTGCATTTTTATGTTTATAAATTTGAATTATTTCAAGTACATTACCTGTTTTTAAATTTTGTTCTTTGTTTAAAATTGTAATGTTGTTGAAATCAAAGGTATGATTTTGAGTTTTTTTCAAAGCTGTAAGTTTTTTATTATATTATGTGTCCTTTTATTCTATTTTCCAAATATTGCATGGTTTCACCATCAATATATACACCGTTACAATTTTAACAGTCTATTTTCTAAACTATGTGTGATGTTTTACTTTTTTCAATTTTTGATTTTAATTTTGAATAGATTTGGTTTTGTAGTTTGTTTGTGTTTTGATAGGCAATTTTATAATTATATGGTTTGAAAATTTGATATATTTTTTCGGGTAAATGTTTAATACAAGGAATTTTTATAAATTTTGTAATTGTTTGACTATTATTTATATTTTTTGTTTGAATACCTTTGAATACCTATTTTGTTTATAAGAGAATTTGGATAATTATTTTATTCTAGAATATTTTTTGCTTTGTTAATAGTATGTGATCGAAAAACTGCACTTGTTAATTTTATTGCTCTGTCAGCTAAACTAATAATAACACTAACTTTTTGAGATAAAGGTTGTGAAGACTTCAAATTTAGATAACGTCCAGACCATATTGCTTTAGTATACCAGTTAGTTAGAATTTTGTTATTATTGTTGATGAGTTTGAGGTCTAAAAAGGTAATTTGTTTTCTTCAATTTCAATTGTAAATTTTAATCTTGGATGTAAGGAATTAAAATTTTCAAGTAAAACTGGTATATTTTTTCCTTCTAACGCGGTTATGCAATCATCTACATATCTTTTGAAAAATTTATTTCGAAATTTATTTTATTTAAATTTTCTTCTCCTGTATACTCTAAAACAATTTGTGCAATGATACTAGAAATTGGTGAGCCCATTGCACATCCAAAAATTTGTTTAAGTATATAATTTATTTTTGTATTGGAAATATATTTGTAAAATTTTCAATTAATTGCTTTTTTTTATGTATAATTTGTTTTGCTAGATCTAACGGTGTATCATCTAAGCATATCATTTTGAAATTTAGTTTTAATTTAATGTTGTCTATAAATTCTTTGAATTGCCATGAATATTTTATATAGTAATAATTTCTGAACGCGATATTTTTAAGACAATTTGCTAAAAAAAATTGATAATCCATAAAAAGGAGTTTGTACATAAGAAGCTATTGTTCTTAAAGGTATATTTATTTAGGTTATAAGACCGCGCTTTTTCATACTTTGGAATGTATTTACACTGCTTTGGAATCTAATAATTACGTAGCTGGTATTTTCTTTGATCTGATATGCGCGTTCGATTGCGTAGATAGTAATGTTCTGGCGATGAAACTGCATGCTATGGGATTTAGAGGGCTTTATTAGATTGGTTATTGTCGTTTTTAGAATGCAGAAAACTAGTGGTTAAATTGGGAAATGAACAGTCACCTGAATATAACATTGATGTAGGTGTTCCGCAAGGCTCAGTTTTAGGTCCATTGTTATTCCTATTACACATCAATGATCTGCCGGAAAGAATAACTTGCGGGTCCCTATTTTATTTGCTGACGATATTTCTGTAATTGTGAAGGCCACTACGTTAGATGACATTAATTACAAAATTGAAAGAACTATTGAAGAGGTGACGGGCTGGTGTAGTAAAAATAGACTGATTTTAAATGAACAAAAAAAAATCATTAATTTTCATATACGGAAGCCTATTACAAATATAAACAAAAACTTTACTGACAATGCGTCTGTACTAGGTGTAATATTAGATAAAAATCTCAGTTGGGAAAACCAGCTAGATAGTGTATGTAAGAAATTAAACAAAACCTATTATGCAATGTTACAATTAAAAAATGTCTTAACACAGCAAGATCTAGTAAACGTTTATTATTCATTGGTGTACTCAGTGCTTTCCTATAATGTTATTATCTGGGGCGTAGCCACCAACTGGGAAAGAGTTTTTATTTTACAGAAACGTTTTATACGATTAATTTTCCAGATTAGAGCCAGTTGTAGAGAAACATTTAAAAATAAAAAATATTGACCTTTGCCTGCATTATTATTTACAAAGCATTAAGGAACACATACAAGATTTTGAATCGTATAAGACAATACATTCGCACAACACTAGACAATTAAATGTCATGACAATTCCACAACACAAATTAACACTAACAAAAAGATCTCCGGCATTAATGAGTCTAAAACTCTATAATAGTCTTCCGAGCAAGGTACGGTCAATTGGTTGCTCTAAACTTTTCAAACAGCGCGTAAAAGAGATGTTATTGGAGAGGGCATTCTATACCATTAGCGAATATGTAAATGAATAGACTTCGTGTTTATTTTTGTATAATTATTTTTATATATGTGTTATATTATGTTTTGTTAATGACGTCCTTATACTTTATATATTTTTGTACTTTTGTTTTGTATGACGATTCAAACCAATGTTAGATTGGCATGCTGAATAAATTATATTATTATTATTATTATTATTTTATGTAATTTTGGTAAAAATGTTTTAAAATGTCAATTCTGTGAATTTTGCTTGTATTTATTGGTAATGTCCCATTAATATGAAAATTGATGGAATAATATTGATTGTATTATTGTTTATACCACTTCAAAATACAAAACACAAATAAATCGTTTTCTTATCAATTTAATAAAATAGTTATACTTTGATAACAAATATGTATATATTTCATTTTCTTTTTACAAATTGAAGTAATTAAGATTTATTATTCACAATTTCGAGAAAGCCAATGTTAACATTGGCGAAACGTTAATAAAAGTTTAATTTTCTACATTCAGAATTTTATTACCACAATTTCCGCAAAATCGAGATACATTAAAGAATTGTAGAGGAAACAGAAAAGAAATCATCAAAGTATTTTGACTTAATTAAAATCATAAAGAGAATGAAAAAGCATTAATTAAAATAGACATTATAGTATTAATTTATTATATATATTTCTTTTTAAATTATTCATGTCAATGCCTAAAACATTAACTCGAAAATACACTCAATTTAGCGTGCGTCTAACCCCATGCGTGTGGCCTAAATCGAACTGTCGTTAAGGCGTTTAAATTTAGAAACAGTAAAACTGGCAACTGGCACCGAAACGTTCCCGGTTTTACGATCCAATTAAATATTCCGTTAATTTAAGACCGAATCCACCAATAAATGTAAACCCGTCCCATTACAGGACGATTAATATCGGATATATCCTTAGAATATTACCTTCGAATCAATAGGTACGCTTTAATTCATTATTAATAACGTGCCTAAATTAACCTCATTTCTCTTTGATCAATACACCTTGCTAATTATAAAAAAAAATCATCGATTTTGTATTCTTTAATTAAAGCCACGAATATTATTGGCATAAATTTAACGGCGGGAAATATTATTATGAATATTTTATACAAAAATATGCGAAAAAAACGCACCTTTAATTTATTCGGAAGCTACTCCACCCGTCCGCAGAAAAAGATGAATGTACAACATAAAATGAAGCAAAAAAAAAAGAGATTATGGCTGGTTCATACTGCGTTGCATGCAACGGACTGTAAGCTATATCAGAGCGCTTCATCTGTATATTAAAATATTTGCTTTTCCGGCAGATGGTCTCCCTATTTGCGTTTCGTATTTTATATTTGCTTCCCTACGGAAAGGAATTCCTGTATTGAAGTTGTTTGAGAAGAAGCGAAACTCATCGCACGCCATTACATTCCCGCGGTATGCAAAAATAACAATTTCTATAGACTCTGCCAGGGTATTAGAAAATACAGAACGTATAGCTCATATACAGGGTGATTCTCAGTATCTGCGACAAACTTTAAGCGCTGATTCCTGGGGTTATTTTGATCATAAAAATTCATAACAGCATATGTCCAAAATCGCTTAATTCTAAAGTTGTACAATGTTTAATAGTAAGTTAACATAATTAATGTTTTTATTATAAATTAACAAAATAATTATATATATAAAACAAAATTAACTTATACTAACTGTTGAAAATGACCGCCCCCAACTGCAATACAAGCTTCCATCCTCCGTCGTATTGACTGGCGAATCCGTTCTAAAATACCAGGGGTATTTCGAATTGTTTGAAAAGCTGCGATAATACGATTTCTCAGTTCATCGACATTTTCAATGGGAGTCGTATAAACTAATGATTTAAGGTGACCCCAGAGAAAAAAAGTCCAAAGAATTTAAGTCTGGAGACGAAGGAGGCCACGGTTATGGACCTCCCCGTCCTATCCATCGATCTGGATACGTATTGTCCAAAAATTCGCGAGCAACTAAACTAAAATCCGCTGGAGCACCGTCATGCATAAAATACATTTGTAATCTTAATTGCAACGGAACTTCTTCCAGCAGTAGAGCTAGCTCCTCTTCAAGAAAATTACGGTATACCTCACCATTTAACCGCTTCCGTAAAAAATGTGGACCTATCAAGTGATCTCCAACAATTCCGGCCCACACATTGACAGAGAATTGATGTTGATGACGGGCATTCACTAGTTCGTGCGGATTTTCTTCGGCCCATAGATGATTATTATGAAAATTAATAATCGCGTTTCTAGAGAAAGTAGCCTCGTCGGTGAAGAATATTTGAGCCAAATAGTCAGGATTTTGCGCGATTTTGTGTTGCATCCATTGACAAAAAGCCACTCTTTGCGGAAAATCTGCCGGCAAAAGTGCCTGCACCCGTTGAATGTGATATGGATACAACAGTTGATCTTTCAATATTCTCCAAACTGTGGCCTGACTAATGTTTAAAGCAACCCAATTTTTCTGGTGCTTGTAGTGGGATGTTCCTCAATTTCATTTAGTACCATTTCTTCAACTTGTAGAGTTCTCACTGTAGATGGGTGCCCGTTATCAGTCGTCCGTTTTTTTTAAATTTCCCGTTTCACTAAGACGTTGGTGAAGACGGGCAAATATTGAATGATGCGGGATGATACGGTTCGGGTATCGTTCTTCATAAAGACGTCTAGCAGCACGCGAATTGCCATTGGCAAGACCGTAAACGAAATGCATATCACACATCTCAGCATTCGTGTAATTCATTTTAGAAGACAGAAACTGGCAATAAACTGAATGAATACTCTGACAACTATTGACAAATATTGAAATGATAAATAAACAATTCCCTCTCAACACAATAGTTTTTGAAGAACCAACTGTGATATTATATCGTGTTAGTCATAGTTCATAATTTATTATTAAACATTCAATAACTTTAAAACCAAACCGTTTTGGACATATACTCATATGAACTTTTATGATCAAAATAACCTCAGGAATCGGCTCTTAAAGTTTGTCGCATATATTGAGAATCACCCTATATACAGGTCTCTCATTAAAAACTGCTTATTTGATTACAGCATCTTCTCAATTATTTTCTGCAGCAGGTACTGGGCCTTTATAGAGAACACCAAACTGCTGGAGTGGAAGTAAGAGATTTAATAGAGACGGTACAATAAACACCATAGCTCAAGTGCCTGGACCATAGGTGCCCACCCTAACTTAAAAAAAAAACCGCTATGTTTTGTAACAACAAAAATATCTAATCTTTTTTTTATAAATTCATGTTTATGTTTAGTTTTCCATGGAATTAAAATTCAATACTTGACTTAAGCTGTCAGAATTAACATTGTAAATATCCAATTATTAATCCCTTAAGCTGTTGTGTTGTGTATATTCGTTTTACGACTACATAGTAAAACGTATCAAGTCACTTAAGAGGGTTAATAATCGTGTTCAATTAACTGAAAAAAAGACGTATTGAAATTCTAATGATGAATGAGTTTGTGACCGCGTTACAACGCATGAAGTAGTATGAGATTTATTTAATAATTTGCATCAAGATCGACATTGAATAACTTAGCAAAACTTCGAGAGAAGGTTTAATCTAACCGGTAATGTTGGAAATTTATCGAGAAATGGGCGACCAAAAGTCGTGACTGATGAAGTTATTGCTCAAGGTATTGCTAAAGCATTAGAGGAATTTCGCACTGAACTATGGTATAAGTTTCCGATCAGTAACCAGAATATTAAAGTGCAAAAAATATTATCTATGTAAACCGCAATTGTGCAAGACTTATTGGAGGGGGATTCTGACCGTAGAATAGGATTTTGTGAAAGAGTGGGAGAGATTTGCAATAATGACCATATTTTACATACAATTTGCTGTTTTTCGACGAGGCTACGTTTTGTTTGAATGGTACCGTTAATCGCCATAATTGTCGATACTGGCCAATGAATAACCCAAATTGGATGCTAGAAACGCATGTTAAACGTTTGGGCTGCCATTTTCAGGAACCTTATTATTGGTCCTTTTGTCATTCATAGTACACTAACTGGACAGAGATATTTAAATCTTTTCCATGATTAGGCTGTTCCTAATATTGAGGAAGATAGGGAATTACCTGTAAATGTTTGGAGCCAACAAAATGGAGCACCTCCTCACAATGTCCTTAATGTTAGAAGTTTTTTAAAGGAAACATTTTCGAATAAGTGGATCATAGAGGATTCATTGAATGGCCCCAACGGTCTCCAGATTAGCTAGATTTTTTTCTTTGGGGTCATTTAAAATCTGTGGTTTATATTTAAAAAAAATTAATGCATCCTCTTCGTCAGATATTGTCAAAAAAAAAATTGAGTAAAAAAATTCATTTCATTTTGTATTTCCACAATTATCAAAAAAAAAAATCCCTAACGAAAAACAATAGCAAAAATTTAAACGAAAATGACACCCAATCGAACACAATTCCCAATAAACATCAACCATCCCCTTGCGCTGCTCCCCAAACTTATCGCCAATCTATAGCGAGTCCCTCGATCTCTCAGAGGACCTAATAAAAGCGCTTTATTTATCCGTTTATTTCCCGGGACACCTACGCAACGAAAAATATCGATTCTTTACGACTTTTTTGGGGCATCACATACACAATACATTGTAACAGGGGACAAAAAAAAAGGTTCCCCCGTCTCCCCGCGTTTCCGTCCCCATGAATATATCATCGGCATGCGAACACGGTTGACGCAATCGTTTTTAACGGTGCGTCCCAGCTCGTTATACCGCCCGGAAGGCGCGAGGGGTTGGGGGTGGAGATACGACAATGGCGGTGTTAATGAAAGCAATCTATATTCAATATTGCCGAACGTCAATAACACAGGTAATATTTCCAAATGATTATGAAAAATGTATAAGGACGCACGGCGTGGCCTATCACAGCCTACGGGTTTGAGCTCGCGATGTTACCATTGGTTGGTAGTTTAGGGATAAACCAGTGGCGTCTCGTTGAATTAAGAAGGTAAATTTAAGGTATGAACGAATGAACGAATCTGGTTAATTTATGATGTGGATTTTATGTAAATATAAAAGCCAAGGACTTGAACAGAGTAACTCGTTAAATGTAAATTATTTTTATTAAATGAATAAATAAATAGCAATGTTTGCTATAAGAAATGTCGTTACCCTACTTAGTACAAAAAGTATTTCAGAATATTTTGATAGAATGTGTCCACTTCTTGAAATTATTTTTTATACTTATCTTGCTGTACAGTGGCGTACATTATTTCTTTACCATATCTAACGTTCTGGGACTAATTAATTTGTTGTTACTTTCCTTTGCGTCAAAATTTGTTTAAGATTGATCAGGTAAATTGTAAATCGAAACAGCGTCATATATTGAGACAGCTTTTTAATATATTTTGTGTGTATATAAATAAATCTCAAATTGACTGTTAAAAAAACATTTTTTTCTGAAGTTGTAAGTTGTTTTTAATACTGATTATTAGATTATTTTTTTTCGTATAATTAATTTAAAATTGTCAGGGTATAAGAATTGGAAGATATCTTATTTTATATTTTAAATTTATGAATTGGTTTCTAGTCCTGTTCAAGCCACCCACCCCATTGTTTAGCCGCCACTGGACTGATGTTTGGTGTTTTAATTACCTACTCCACATTTTCCACTGTTACTGAAATTATTTTTTGGTACACACTAAAAAAAAATTGGTAAAATTCCTATACGAATTTGGGGCAATTTTGTGTTTCTAAAACTGAGCAGGTATTTTACTTTTAGAAGGTTATAGGTACCTTATTCAAGGTTATATATAGCCTGGAATATTCATAATGAAATTTTGAAATGTGGGTAACTTTTTCAATATTTTTTCATGTAGTCTAGAATGCTCACAGGTGGAATTAGAGCGCGTAGCAGACTTTAAAACATTAAAAAAACAACAAACATGAATTAATACCACCTACTAATAATCAGTATAATAGTTCCAAAATAACAAGAAAGCAGAACAACATCTGACTTGAACCAGAACATTCTAACAGTTTACTCCTGAGTACTTTCCTTATTTCCTTACCACTTGAAAATTACTTTATTTATAACTGTAATTTTCCAAATTGTAAGAAATTTAAAATTTTTCCTGAGATATATTAATATTTTTCTTAGTAATATTACAATTAGAGATTTTTCTCTAAGACACAGAAATCTTCCTATTAATATTCACGTAAATTACATGTATTATGGGAAAATTTCTAATCTGACTTTCTTAAATACTCCAAAAATTGAAAAGGTTTAATTTAAAATAAAAGAACAGAATTTTTAACCCAACGACGTTAATTAACAATCAGAATTTATTCAAAAAAAAATACCATTAAATACCATTTGTGCAGAAAAAAAAAACCGTGAATAGAGGGTTCTGGCCAAAATTTAAAAACTGCACTTACAATAGGACAATGCTATTTCCTATACAAAGCAAAAGACTAGTTTGTTCAGGAAGATAATCCTAATATACCAATTCAATCCACGTGGTTTCAAATTAAAATAAAATAAATTAAACGTGAATAAACACAAGAAATTTATAAAAATGAAAACTAAATGCAAGAACAATGCTACTATGCACCCAACCCGAGGTGATTAATAATTAAAAACAAACTAGCAAAATAGAAAAACGGAAAAATTAACTCTTTAAAATATAATGAGAAAAATTAAACTGGAAACATATCTATAACTAACAGCTTCTTGCCGGTTTCGCCATGTGTCAAAACTTTCGCTCGACGTTTGGCTATTCATGAACAAGCGAAAGTTTTGACACACGGCGAAACCCGCAAGAAGCTGTTAGTTATAGTTACACCGGCCGTGAAAGCCTACGCAGTGTGAAAACATATCTTCCTGCACAGAAATAATAAATGATCTTATATCTATAATGTGCACACATCAATATAATAACAATTATTATAAAGCGAATTCCTTGATGGACAAGAATATTCAAAGAAATAAATCAAATCTCTATATCAAATGAATAAACAAAATGGTAGCAAAGATTTAAAAATTACAACTACTCACATTAACGTCAACCAAGCAACTGCCTGACAAAATTCTACAGTCGTTTCTCAACAGAAAACCTGCAACTCAGTCGTAGAACTCAATGGCAAAATCTAGTAGAAAAGGCGCTAGATAACATGAGTAAATAATAGACATCTAAATGAGTGAAATTAATTAAAAAAAACTTAACACTAAATTAAATAAATCGTACTATTAACACATTAACTAAATTTATACAAAAATAAATCTTATTGTGAAAATTCTTTCGAAACATTAATAAAAGGCCGAACAAAATAAACAAGACGAAATCTATGCAACTAAAAATACACTCGCGAAAAATGGGGTGTCTGTCCATAGCATAGTTGCCCGCCCCCTTTATACCGCCGCCACTGGGTTGGTGCTATATCGCTGGTGCTTTTTTTTCGCAAAAATGGGGTACACATCGACATCTCCGATGTTTTACGACTCCTGTTGTGTTGATATTTGTTTTATTTATAGGCTCGGTGTCGGATGAAACGCGTTACTATAAAAAAAAAATAGACATCGTTCACCCGCAAATTGACCATACGGAAATATATCGCACGAAAATTACGCCCCAACGGTTTCCTAACGATATTTGCCCCTTTTTTTTTCGTTTCCAACAGCGTCTCCGCAACAACAAGGCCGGAAAAGAGTATTCACGTGGTATTTACGAGTAAGTAGGCGGTGGGTCGCGGGTAATGTAGTGCGAACGCAGTTTCTAACCCGAGGGTACACCTCGGACGCGTTAGGAACTAACCTAATTTGTACGTACGGCGAGAGGTCGGTCCGTCATAAATACCGAGCGAACGGAGTACTAAGCGCTGACCCTTAGCCGTTCGCCTAAATTAAACGTATCCGCTATAAAACATGCTCTACTACACGACGTCGGGCCTCTTTGAGAAGCAGGGTTTTGCGCAAGAAATTCACCATAATTCATAATGCGAGCGTGCTGGGGGTGGGGGGTGATGGCATATGGAGCTTTTACCGGAAGGTGCTTTTAACGCGGAACGACGTCGTAACACAGCGGGTATCCTTAATTGTTATTATTAGGATCATTTGCGGAAAGTAACACCTTGTAATGGGGCGAAGTGGATATACGAGGGTTAAGCGTAAAGTTATCAAAGTAATGGTGAAAAGAGAAATTATTTGCTATAGTTTCTTCTAAGGTGGAGAAAAAAGGTATCAACTGAGTTACCATAACGTATCTTTATGATTCCATTACTAATATACACTTTATTTATGAAAACTAAGTTATTACAAATCGTGCTCCATCTGAAAAGGTACTACACGAGGCTACCTAAGTACCATGTGGGTTCCATATCAATTGAAATGTTCCTATTCTAACTACATAATTTCCCTATGATTCTTAACGGCTTTCATTATCTCCCAGCATTCGTCAAGGACATTGATTATACATAATTAGAGACCGGATTATATGCGCAAGTGCATATATTTTATTTTTTGCATATCTTTAAGTATAGTCTATATGTAGACGTATTGCACTAATTGAAGTTAATTAGGGCTAATTAGTGATTGCATATATTGCATATTTAGGCATTTCCATGCATATTTTTACAAAAGTTGCATATATTGCATATTTAAGCTTTTTCTTATCTTTTCTATTAGTAAAAATTCCTAGTAATTCCTAATGTAGATCGAGAACCGACAATTCTCAGAACGATAAATCTTTGACATTGGCGTCTCTAATACTTTTTTCCAAGAACTGCACGTGTTTAATTTCGCCTAGCGGAAGGGATGTGGTAAATACGTTTTATTATTATTAATTCCCAAATAAACTATTCATTCATTGAATATCTTTGAGCGAAACAGCACGTAATTTTGTTACGTTTTTAAATACTGTGCGTACATACAATGAGTATAGCGAATAAAATTTCTTTATGGATTAAGCCATTTCCTGAACTGGTAAAAGATGGCGACAAAATATTTTGTCGAGCCTGCAGTAAACTGGTAAGTTTAATTTTACTAAAAGCTTTGCAATTGTTTTTAAATTCTTTAACTTTTGATAAAAAAATGACAATTGTTGTTGTAGGTGTCTTCTGAGAGAAAATACCTGATTGATCAACACGCTAAAACTCCATCACATATTGGAAAATGTGAAAAACTAAAGCGATCCGCATGTGTGCAGCAATCTATACCGTCAACTTCACGAAACTCAGAACAAGAAGAATATAATACGGATCTGTGTAACGCATTAATTTCGTCTAACATACCATTAGCAAGATTAAACAATGTTAATATGAAATCATTTCTGCAAAAATATTGCAAACATAATATACCTGACGAAAGTACCTTACGAAAAAATTATGTCACATCTTGCTACCAGCAAATAATAGCCGACATTCAACAATTGGTAGGGAATAATTTTATTTATATCATGATAGATGAAAGTACGGATAAGTGTGGCCGTTATATTGCCCATTTGTTAATAGGAATTCTTCATGAAGATATTGTAGGTAAATCATATTTAATTTATTGTAAAGAACTTCAAAAAGCAAATAATGTGACAATTGCCCAATTCGTTCAAGAAGGTTTATCAAATTTCTTTTTACCTGGAAGTATACCTTGTGAAAAATTTTGACTCATGTTGTCCTCTGCTGCACCATACATGATAAAATCCGCGCAAAATTTAATTTTTTTTTTATAGTAACATTATTCATACCACTTGTTTAGCTCATGGGTTCAATCGTGTAGCCGAAGACATTAGGAATCAATTCCCTTTGATTAATGTTTTAATTAGCAATGTCAAAAAAATATTTTTAAATGCACCTTTACGAATCCAATTTTATAAAGAGCGACTTCCCGGTGTTAAGTTGCCTCCTGAACCGATTATTACGAGATGGGGTACATGGTTAGAGGCTGCAATTTTTTTCGCCGATAATTTTGAAGGAATAGAAAATGTAATTCTTGAAATCACTGCTGACTGCATTGCTCTAGAAAACTGTAAAGGGATAGTAACATCAACAAAATTGCTACAAAACCTTTTGTATATTAAGTCAAATTATAGCTTTGTTTTGAGTTCCATTCTTAAAGTAGAAACGCAAGGGATGTCGCTCTCGGAATAGTCGAAATAGTAGATGAATTTGATATACTATGTAAGAAGGTTAAGGGTACAATAGGTAATTCTATATACGATAAATTTAAAAAAGTGATAAATAAAAATGCGGGGTATTTGAAATTGAAGAAAGTTAAGAAAATTTTGAAAGGTGAAACAGTAAACGATTTCGGCTTTTATTTTAGTTTAGAATGTATTGCAAAGTTAAAAAATGCACCAATTACATCTGTGGATGTTGAAAGAAGCTTTTCTATTTCGAAACATATGTATCCTGATAGAAGACAAAACTTTCTTTTACACAATTTTGAAAAACATTTAATTAAAAATTGTTTTAGAAATATGTTGTGAAAAAATTTTGTGCAATAAAATTAATGTTTAAATTTCTGCTCTTATTTATTTTATGTAAAAATTTTGCATATTGTCGCAATTTTTTTGGATATATACGCCAGGTTTATGCATATTTTCTCAAAAATCGATGCATATATATGGGCATATATTCCAGTTTTTCTTTGCATATAATCCGGTCTCTATACATAATATACTTGTATTATAGTTTTTAGCTAAAATGAATACTTTAGAAGTTCTGAATTTCGCCTTCTATCATCAACACCTTAAAGAATCTAAAGTATCGCACAAAATTTCTCATAAATTAATTAAGATTTGCAAAATATCTTTAAAACAACGCCGTTTTCCTAAATTTGGATTCGGGGAAATCAAGTGCACCCGTAATAGTAAGTTCCCCACGTCATTAATAATGCCACGTCAACCGTTTCTAACCTGAATTATTTCTCGTCTGTCATTTGATATGACTAATTAGCCGGGCGAATCTTCCCCGACTAATTATTCTGCGAATTCTGGCAGATTTTCGGCGTGAATTAATTGAATAAATACCGACTGATTCTCGTTCTGTTTTAGAAATTTAATCGGTCGGAGTGCTGCCATTTTGTGCGCGCTTTTCAATTCAGTTTGTCTGATAGATAGCGTTGGTTGCTTCTGGGTGGTGTCGGTATTAAAGAACAAGTCAAAGTTGTGTACACTATGGTACAGCCAAAATGTTCTTGGGTAAATAATTTGACGAAATGTTCTATATCGTGACTAAAATCACGCATTTTGGCTGATCACCCTGATATACATATATAGTTAGTTATCAATAAAACCCTTATTAAAATACAAGATTGACTCTGTGTGAGCACACGTTGATTACGTTAAAGGAAATGAAAGTGGGTGTAGAATCTCACAAACTCTTTTTTTTATTAGTAAAACACTGGTACCTACATGTTTCGAGTATTTTAATACTTATCTACAGGCTTTAATCATATTTGTTTAACCAAATAGTGTCAAGTACGAAGCAGTCTAAATGCCTAGGGTAATTAAAACAAGATTGAGACTTGGACCTGACATTTTGAATGTATCGTACTGTACACTGACCGACTTATTTAATGTCGTCGCCTACAGCGCAGTGACTATCAAAACTACTTATCATTTGCACAGGTGCGCGTTCGGCTGGCGTCGGCTGTTCCAGGTAAATGATTTATTGGGGTATGCAGTTGTAAAACTTCGCAATTCTGCATATCAGGTAGAAAAAATGGATTATTCAATATTACAAGTAAACGTTGTATATAGCGGTTTGAACGTGTTTTGAATTGAAATATTTCTTTCATAACTTGGACTCAATTGACTCTTAAAACTCATATAGAAATAAATAAAGTGTGGTATTCATGGTAAATCTTGTGTACTAATTGTTTTAAAAGGATATAGGAAACATTAGAGGAAGATTTCATAAAACTATAGCTTCAACAAATATTAGCTATTGTAAGCATTTATTAATTACTATTTTCTTAAATGGAGACTTCAATAATATTTAATTATTAGCATTTACTATTGCAGGATCCACCTACGTGTAACTAACGCTATAAAATTGCTATTCATAAAAAAAAATTAAAACTATGTTTAGTCTGGTAATATTATTTATTTAAGTAAACATGCTAATTCCAAACATAAACAATATAAGATCTAATTACGTATCTATCATTAAATATATAAACATATACAAACAAAAAATGGTAATGTAAAGCGTAACAAAAAAAAAACGCATTCCGCAAAAATAAATATACACTAAAAAAAACAGTTTCTGAAAAATATATAAATAAAACAATATATCCATAAATTAATAAAAGAATAATTCTAAGTGAAAAGATTTAACTCTAATTGTAATAAACAACAATTTTAATAAAGTATATTAATTATCACATACTGAAAATCAAGCTTTTCTTTGAAATTTTAATACACAAATTATAAATTCATTACTTTATGAGAATTGCCTAAATTTGCATTTGCCATTTACCTACAATTACAAAACTCGGTCTTTTACGATAATTACCACTAATCCTTTATGTAATCCAACGACGCCTAGTGTTTTTGAATGACGAGCTCATATATCCACATGATAGTGTTTATTTGAGCAATAAATTTTTAAAAACATTTTTTTCATATTTATGTTTTAAAATGCATATAAATGCAGAAAAAAATTACGTAAATCTGCAAAAAAAGATCATATACACTCAGGTTGTTGTCTTTACGAAAATAAGAATATTTGAATAAATCCAGTTTTATAATTGCCCCAGATTGAAATGCATATAATTAATTTATAATTTGGCGATTGAAATTTCAAAGGAAAGCTTTATTCTTAGTAATGTGATAATAGTTTATGTAGTATATTAAAATTTCTGTTTAAGAAATTGCTCTATAAATAGCATCATTTAACAAAAAGTCTAACAAAGGATATATGTGATTTTCTTAGGAACACGAATTTTAAGATGTTTCTTACCTGTGGATAATTATAATAATAATATTTATTGAAACTAAAGGTAATGAACTTATGAAGTATTACTCTTTTGTTTTCTAATACATTTTCTATTTTAAAAATGAATTATATGCAAATAAAGTAAATAAAATTTAATAGAAATAACTCAGCAATTAATATAACTTGATTTATTATTTATACATTCACTTGATTATTTTTAAACATAAAATAAGAGCTGTAGTTTTAAAAGTCACTTGATCACAAGCTGTAAAACAGATATTTCAATTCAAATTGGGTTCAAACCACAATATTAAAGGTTTCCTTTCGATATCAAATAATCTTAGATCTACCTAATTTGCATAATTGCGAAGCCTTTTACAACTGTATACCCCAATAAATCATTTACCTAGAACAGCCGACGCCAGCCGAACGCGCACCTGTGCAAATGGTAAGTAGTTTTGATAGTCACTGCGCTGTAGACGACGACATTAAATAAGTGGGCCAGTGTACATATTAACAATAAGATATTGAAAGCTGATATTCTGTGTTCTAATTCAAATTATCTTAAGGTAACTGCCGTTGCGTGCGGATAGAATTGACGTTTAAATCTTCGTAAATTTCTATACACTGAAACTCAATCAAAATGCTCAAGACAACTAATATAGCAAAATTGTGACTTGCGCTAGCTATTTTGTCCCTTTTTTTACAATATGGAAAGCTGTCATTTGACATTCCAATTCAGTTTATCATAAGATAGCTCTTTCGAATGATTTCGATGTTATAATTGATTTTATTTTTTTTATTAAAGTTGTATACACTGCGAGACAGCCTAAAGTTAGCGATTAGCGGAAGGATTAGTCTTTCAGTGTAATTTGTGTACAATTGAAACTCAATGAAAATATAAAATAAGAGCTGTGTTCGCGGAGCAATCACAAATCAGTCAGAGCCAATCAAATGACTTGGGTTAGAGCTGGGGATTTCTTTCAACTAATTAAATTACGTCTGACTGATTTGCATTCGATGTGCTCCACAAGCAAAGCTAAGGTGACTGATATGGTAAAATTGTGACTTAGGCCAGCTGCGTTGGCCCTTTTTTTTAAATAAACATGTGTATAAAATGTAGGAAACTGTCATTTTACGTTTTTATTCAATTTATTTTATGATGATTCTTCCGAATGATTTCAATGTTAAAAATTGATTTGGAAATTTTTTATAAAGTTGTGTACACTGCGCAACAGCCTAAATGGCTCAGGGTTAGCAGAAATATTTTATAACTTGGGCGTGACATTTTGACTGTCTCCTAGTGTACATATGTATACTATAATATTAGTAAACTGTTTTTGTTGGACGATGATAAATGCAGTGTCATTAGGACGAGCTCGTTAATGAAGATTTAATTTACGCGTGGCGTGAGCGACGTCGAGCGCGCACGTAAACAAAAATATTTCCCTACCCATACCAATAGGGGCCGAGCGGCTGACGGCGTAGCCAACAAAACAACAAGGTAATTTAGATAATCGATCAGCAACACGTAACATGTGTAAAACACGCAATTTTCCACGGTGTGCGCCCCCACATAATTATGTCGTATAATTATATTATGATTCCGTGCTGCCATAAAGCCGAGGGTATGGGAGGCAGGTGGGGGTAGGGGGGAATGGAAGAAGTATGCAGACGCCCGTTTCTCCTCTCTTAATACTTTATGATCTACCTCCGCCAGATGTTCGACTACGTTAATATTTCCCGTCTTTACAAGCCATCAAGTGCCCTTACAGTACTGCAGTAATGGCGTTTTCGCGGAGTCACGATATAACCGCCTTTATCGCGCTGTTAATCCTCCCCCTTCCGTCAACGCCTTCATCCCTACCGCATCGTAGAATAATTCTAATAAAATTTTATGTTATATTTCGCGCGGCGATCGACCTATCTCTAAATATTGATTCCCCGTACTCGCGCCATCACCCTTTTGTTTTATCAGTCCCTCCTCCCTTTATTATTATTTCAACACGTATATACCCCCACCACACCACCAGGTTTTCTCCGCGCCGCGAAGATAATAACATTTTTATATGCACTTGCAACTGACGGCGTTACGACTTTTACCTCTCTGGCTGTGGCGCGGAACTCGAAATAATAAAGGCGAAACGCTGAACTTTTACAGCGCCATCTAGAAAATGCACGACAGTCGGCGACTTACAGCGGCGTGCGGCGGTAAATTTCCATCCGGCGGTAATCAGGAATTATTGTGCATTAATGTGCGGAGTGCGGACGAATGCAGGCTTCTCTCTTCTGTGTTTTTTTTGTTTTTCTTTTTTTTATTCGACCGGCCCGGGCGGCTCCGTTTTCAATGGCGCTTGGGCGAGCGAATAATTCCATTATTTCCGGGATATACGACCGCCGCCCCACCTGGAACTTTTACAATTACCGCTCTTACTGGGAGTTATGCGCGCGGACGCGTTACCTTGTGAAATATGTCGCAGCCTTTGCGGTGAAAGCGCAGTTATAATGATTCCGTATTTACGAGCGTTCTTATTTTATATTAAGATAAAATTAATGTGCTGCTGATTACTTGAGTGCACGCAAAATCAGCAGATATAAACAAAACCCTAAAAAAATGCGATTATCTCCGAAACTAAGCGAGATACGATATATGTTTTCATTACGATTTTTCCTTGTAATATCATCAGCTATCACCCTGCAAAATTTCATACACCACTTAAGAAACACCCTGTATAGTGGGGAACTAAAAAATCAAAAATCTACGAAAGCATTAGAGAAACAATGTATATCTATATGGAATTTTTTGTTCAAAATGTCAAAATCTGTTACCGCTTTTAAAATTTTATGCTATATCCATGATATATCATGTATAATTATCATTTTGAAATGATATATCTCCTAAAGTATAAGAGATACAAGGTTTGTTCAAGAGACCTTTTTTATTCAGAATAAACTAATTTAGTACCCTATTGATGAAAAAGAATACTCTAATCCTGCTGATATTATGAATGCTTTCGCGGTCTCCTTCTCTAATACAGATGCACCAGACAGCACATCGCAGAATGATGACAGTTTTTCTCACAGTCTTCCTCACATGATTATGCCGACAAATGAAGAAGCCGTTATTCGGGCAATGAAATATATAACTACTAAATGAAAAAGCTAACAAACATACTGCAGGGGACGATCAGATTCCTAGTTTCTTAATTAAAGATTGCAGATACGCTCTTGCTAAACCATTAACTTTTATCATAAACCTTTCCATTGAAACCAGCATATATCCATCTCGCTGGAAGAAAACCAAAATTTGTCCTGTACACAAAAAAGGGGATTCTGCTATGTTATATAACTATCGTCCCATATCTATCCTGGGTAACTTTGGAAAAGTCTATGAAAAAATTCTGTATTCATTTATATATGGTAGTGTTCGACCCTTTTTATCAGAGCACCAGCATGGATTCACCTCTGGACGATCAACACTCACTAATTTAACATGCATCACACAATTTATTAGCGAGGTTATGGACAAACGCGGACAAGTTGACGTTATTTATACTGACCTATCAAAGGCATTCGATACGATAGAACATGAATTGCTCGTCACTAAATTTACATCTTTCGGTTTTACTCCAGCAACTACCAACCTAATAAAATCCTACCTTAGTAATCGCCGGTGTTATGAATGGACTCCATTCTGACGAATTCACACTTAAATCTGGAGTACCACAAGGCTCGAATCTGGGTCCTCTATTATTTAACATCTTTATTGATGAATTGCTGCACACTCTTAACTGCCCAGTGTTAGCATATTATGCAGACGACATAAAATTATATGCAGAAATTTCCTCTAACAACGATGTATCAAAACTACAAGAAAATATGAATGTGTTTGTTAACTGGTGTCACATTCACAAACTCCATTTGAACGTAGACAAATGCTCTATTATATCCTATATACGATTAGTATCTCCTGTCATATCCAACTATACTATGAATGGCGCCCCTTTACAGAGGAAATCAGAAGTTAAGGACCTGGGAGTGGCGTTTGATAGTCGACTTACTTTTAAACATCACATAGAGATGCAATGTGCGAGTGCATTACGATCACTGGGATTTCTAATGCGCGTATTTCACCAACATAAACCTCATCAAGACCTTGTACTACGCACACGTTATCAGTAATTTCAGAGTATGCTGCTTTAGTTTGGTACCCCATATATGCTTGTGACGTATTACAACTTGATCGTGTTCACCGGGAATTTCTAAAATTTCTTAGTTTCAAACAAGATGGAATCTACCCAGAAAGAGGAATTTCACGATGTCAGCTACTAGAACACCATGGTATGCTTTCCCTAACGGATAGAAGAAATACACTGTGTGAACAAACTTTGATTAAAATACTAAATAGCAAAATTGATTGTTCATATCTCTTAGAGAAAATTGCATTTTATGTACCACGTGTAAACACTAGGATAGAAACCAACTCCAGACTTCCAACAACACATTGAAGCGAGCACCGATAAGTACTATGATGAGACTGGGAAATGCCAAGGACATCTCCTTCATTGACTGATCTCTCATTTCATTATTACATTCCTTTTTAATTTACATTCTCAATTTGTTTCTCAATTTTGTTATGTGTCCTCAAATTGGGTCAATTTGACCTGTTGGACATCAAATTTATTATTATTATTGAATTTCATACAGTATTTATGATACACCCTGTATAATAAATATTTCGAAAAAAGAAATCTCTAAAACTATTAGAGCTAGAAGATTTGTTCAAATTACCTTTTTTTATTCAGATTGTCACAGTTCATCGTCCCATTAAGTTTAATTCTGTATTTGCGACACACCCCGTACAATGATTATTTCGAAATGAGATATCTCCGAAAGTATAAGAGATACGAGGTTTCTTTAAAGAACCTTTTTTATTCGGAATAATATAATCCATCACTCTATTGAGTTTCATACAATTTTATGATACACTTTGTATAATTGAAATTTAGAGGAAAAAATCTCAAGTTATTAGAGCTAGAAAATCTGTTCATATGACTTTTTTACTTAGATTGTCACAGTTAATCGTCCCGTTAAATTTCATACAGTAGTAGTTATGATACACCCTGTATAATGAATATTTCGAAGAAAGAAATCTCTCAAACTATTTTATATAAAATTTTTTGCTTAGAATCTCGCGAGTTATCATCTTTCAAATTTTAGTAATATAATTATTGTATAACTTTAGGCCAATATCTGCCGATTTTTCGACGTTTTAGTCCATGAATATAATTACGTGTGAGAATTTTCCTGCTGAAATAATAATAACCGAATTTCGTGAATTATTTAATAACTGCGAAAACTCCGGAGAATGGCGGCTAACGAAGTTTTCTCTTCTCGGTTAAACCGGATAGTTTCGGCATTTCTTATGGCGCCCGCCGGCTCCGCTCAGCCGAAGCCGATCAGAAACTTCTCGGTAGGAGGGCACGCTGAAAATATCCGCCAACTTTCGGGCCGACATGTCCGCGTGACCGGAAAATCCGACGGAGAGAATCGATATAAGCCGCTTCCCGTTCGAATTTTATCCGACTGCGAAAATACTTCGCGGCAACTTTTATTAACTTTATTATCGGACTAAAGAGAGCTTTTATCCGGCGCGTAATTTCCATAAAAGTGTAGCCGGTGGGTGTACTCGCTAGAGACCGGAGCATCGAAGCCGGGAGGACGGATATATATCTGATCGATACGGTGTGAAAATTTTAAAACACAATGTGCACCGTTGGGCATCCAACCATCTCGTACATGCTTTGCCCATTAAAAATTCCCATGAGATGCATAGAAAATTAGTCGAAAAAAAAAATCAACTACACATTATTTTTTTGTGGGTGAGGACACTACATGGCAACACCAAGGCACGTTTTCACTAGATCAGAATATAGTGTGAGGCGCTACTTCGACCAAAACTCCCCTTCTACCTTCTCTGAGATTTCGGAATAATCTTTACGATATATCACCAGA